>MCJB01017974.1:0-120863 GCA_002018475.1 Nicotiana obtusifolia | reverse complement strand
AAAAGGGGGGGGGGGGGAATAGTTGTGCCCCAAATTCCCATGGTCTGGGGACTAGGGATGAGGGACATCCTCCTTTCAGGCGTCTGTAGCCAATGGGGGTGACGTAACAGTTGCTGGTGACAAAGGTATGGTTAGCGTGGAAGATGATGAAGCTGATGGTGGTGCGGGTTGAGAAGCAGTTGTGGTAGAGGCAGTGCTATTTGTTGGTTGCTCACTAACCAAAGACGAAAGAGGCCCGGTACTCAGCCTCATAGTACCTAGAACAACAACTGGGACCGGAAAGGGAGAATTGACATTCTCCGCCAAGTCAAACTCCCCAGAGTATTTGGGCATCGTCCTCGGTTGGGGTTATAAGCTCTTCCGATTGAGCATTCTGCCGAGCTAATGAAGGTCGTTGTCTCCTTTGTAGGGAAGCCCCTTCATCACTAGCTTCTCTATCATCATCAATAACCACAGTGACTGTGGCTGGCTCAGGTGCGGCTTTCTTCGCTTTTTTACTCTTTCCCTCGGCCAAGGAAGAATGTTTCCTTTTTGGTTACTTGTTCTCCGGTTGGGGACTCCGAGAGGAAGCGCTTGCACCTGAAGCAGATCCGATGGCGCCTGTTCGAGTGAGAGCCTCCTTCAACATCCTCGCAGCCTCTACGGAATCGAGCAAAATATCCTCCTCAGGGATGGTAATAGAGCCTTTCGGGAGACCTGAATCCAACAAAAGAGTGAGGTTAACCAGTTTTCTTATGAACAAAAACGAAACAAAGGCAGAAGCGGTTTTACAAGTCAGTTTACCGTGATTCTTGGCCTTCCATCTAAATTTGGGGGCCAACTCTTTCCACTGGCGGGTCTTAGGCGTGGTGATATACAGAATCTTTTGAACTTATCTGTCCAAGCCTTCAACCCTCGGTGGTGTCCATCGAGTTGCTGAAATAATGAAAAGAGAAGGATCAACAACAACATAAAACAACCTTTTTTCAGAAAAAAAGAGATAGACTTTAAACTTATATGTACGAGTCCAGGACTTAGGGAATGATGTAGTTGTGGCCGGGATGATATCCCTGGTGGCAATAACGACAAATTGCTCCATCCACCACATTCGTTGTCGTCATCCATGCTGGTGAACAAAGCATGGTGGCTACGTTTGCTGAAATTTATTACTCCTCACGGAAAATCTTGGGGGAGTATTCATATGAGCCAAGGTGAGCTCCTCCTGCATTTCCTGGAAAAGCCACCACAGACAGGCCACCATTCGCTATACCGAAGGGCCCACCTGTGCCAAATAAACTTAGTATCGTTGGCACAGTTCCAAAATCATGGGGTCAAGTCCCCTGCTCAAAGAAAAATCACCCAAAGTAAATTGGTACGTGTAAACGTACATAAAGCCTTTCTTAGTGAAGGTTACTCGCTCCACCAGTTCGGGAGCAACAATGTTCAGGTCGTGGCAATCACAATCCTCCTTCACAGTAGGAATGCTGGAAGGTCGGATAGAAGAAGGGAATTTACCAACAGCGCCAAGTACGGGAATTTGAAGAAGGGAATTTCTCTTCAAAGTCCTTGGCCGTGTTGAGACGTTTGGGGATGATGGTGCACATCGTAAGGGGGTCAACATCAACGCTGATTTCTTTGTTTTTGCTCTCCTTCGGACCCCCACCGAAGAGAAGACCGGAGTTCTTCCAGAGTTAGTGAAAGAAGCCATGGTCAACAGAAGGTGATAAGAGTTCTTTGAAGAAGATTAAAGAAGGATGAAAGCAGGAAAGAGTTGGATGCAAAGAAGTCGTGGCCATGATTACCTCGAGAACCGACAAAAATATTGCTAAATCGTGGAGTAACACGTGTTCGGGGTATTAAATACAGAGAGACGTACTTCTTATCAAGCGTCAGAAACTTTTCAGAGGGGTTCAAAAAATTTCCCGCCAAGAAAGGAATCTTCACCAACTTCCTGGTGACACAAAGATGTGCCACCGGAAAGCAGCTATCTGTATAAGATAAAATCGGTTCACATTGAATAATTGAATGACAAAGTGAAACGTGGAACCGGAGACAGACGAAAGACGAAGTAAATGAAAACCGAGACCGAGGGCAACAGCTTCGGTTGGCATCAGGTTGACCTCGAAGGTAGCATATCAACGAGAGCAAACAAATATTTGTCACCAGATGACATTCCATGAAAAATATTCCTCAGTATTAAATACACATCCGTTATAGAGAATTCTGGCATTCATGACCTGCCGTTACATATTAATCAATGGCCCCCATTATTGTCATTTAAGAGGGGTTTGATCCTAGTACCTTGTTCCCTAGGTATAGTTATAAATAGTGGCTTCAACAACCATTGTAAGACACAAAAAATTCTGATAAACTTATGCTACATATTATTCCAAGCTAAATAATATTTTTTTTGTCTAACGATATTCTTATTGCTGTCTTCAGAAGCCCTGCTCCCGTAATCAAGTTGGCTGCTATTTTATCTCGATTTTAAAGCTAGGTCTTGTATTTAATTTAATTTATTTATCATTTTGGGATCAAATCGATTCGCTTGTCTGTCAATTACGGGTAAACAATATTGTGTCAATACTCTTGTCAAAAGTTAAACTATTACTTAGTTTATTTGACTCTGTAGTTTCAGTTTCTGGCCATCTTTTAATAAGTTTGCACTTGAGGATTCGGGTTATATATGCACCACCTGAAAAGCATACAAAATAAATATCATCTTAAGACAAGAATAAAACCTTAAAACTATCCTACTCCAGTATTCAACCCACATACAATATAAATTATGTGAATAAATCAACACGGCTTTTAAAAAACTCTATGTACGCTGCTGGTGATGTCTGACAGTACTTTTTTAATTTTATTTTTCGTTAAATTCACATGGAATAAAGGTAAAAGGGTTGATTTGTTCTACTATTCAATCCAAAGTTTAATCAATAGCCACCATGACTAAGGTGGAAATGAGAACAACTCTTCGAATTTGTCAAAAAGCATAATCCTTAATTAGATGAGGATTCTGTGTGCAACTTTTTTTAAAACAATTGATAAATCGTGACTTATATATACTTCTCCTAACGTTTTGAATCCATCATACTGCCTTTTCGTATTGAATATATTAATGCAAACGCTTCTGCATTAGACTATCTAATTTATTTTGTTCTTCCTCCATATGTGCTTCTATTGCGACTTTGCGTATACAATTTTACTTTTTTTTTTTGCTCACACGTCATATATTTGTTGTTTTTTTGTTTCTTTGAAGTAGAAGATAGCCTCTAGATAAACTTCAAATTGGGTTTCTTTTAGTATAATTTAGTACTATTAGCTTTTTTTATTGGATAGAAATGTCATCAACGAAGCATCTATATTTTTAATATTTCTCTTCAGAAGAAGGGGTAAATTGTGAAAACATCGGACACTTCTTCTCGCCCTTTCAGTCATTTAGAAAACATAATGTGGAGGAATTAGAATATATGGAAAAACTTATCAACACCTAATGCTTTATTACTTTAATGAATACATGGCATATACATGTGACTTTAATATATAAAAGCCAATTTTTTTCAGAACAGATTTTTATATTAAAAAAATATATATATATTTATATATATATAACAACCACTTTGTTATAATAGCCAAAATATATCAGTACAAACGAGGTTGTTATAGAGAGGATTGACAGTATAATGAGTTAATATATCAATAGTTTTTTTATCTTACTTTACTGTAGTAGATTATTGCAATTTGGTGTGAAAAACCAGAATGTGGATAGCTTTTAAAAAATATAATGTTAATTTATTTATTTTCATTTGGTTTTGGGGAGGAGTTGAGTATATACAAATGTCAAAATTTGATTACAAGCACAACATGGCTCATTTGATAACTTACATGCCCAGCCCTTCAATATGACATGACTAGCTGAAAGTTTAGTGGTCTCTTGACTTGCATGTGGAGAGAACGTTAAAAGAAATATCACTATAATAAGTCTCACAACTCCTTTATCTTTAACTAGAAATTTTATTCTCGAATTTTGAAATGTAATCGCGTTTAATAAAGAGCACTTTACCTTGGAGTGAGAATCCTAAGCCAAATCTGAGAAATAGTCAAAGTCCCAAAGCAAATATCGAACATGAGGCGAAAAATAATTTAAAAAAAAGTCTCCCAAAAGTCTTAAAATTTCACAAGTTGCAACTTGATCCAATTTTTAGAGATGTCAAGGATGTCTTTGAACTTCTTCGAAGTTTTGTTAAATTTCTCTGTGCTTCCCGTTTTAACCTCAGTCAAACGGATTCAAGCCTAAGCCAATTGATTCTACTTTCCTGACCTCACACATGAATTGTTCTTTTGACGATTTCTAAATAATTTTATAACAATTCTTAGAATTTGTAACTGTAACTTAGAATTTTAGGGGTCGTTTGATTCATGAGACAACGAACAATAATTTCGGAATAAAATGTGAATAAGCAAATCTTGAAACTAGTTATAGTATATTACAATTTGATATCATATTATACTTCATATAAATGTGGAATAATAATCCAATTTGCTACTAGCCTTTTTCTAAAACTCTATCTCTTAAGGTGAATACAACCGGGGCGTTTAAATACATATGTGACCTAAAGCCAAAATTTAATGTGAGACCTATATTTTCGTTAAAAGTTATACTATATATTTTTGTTTGAAGTCTATTCTTCTAGCTTTTTTATGCAAAATTGTTAATAATCCTTTTATAATAGAATTTCTTCTAACAATTCTTTTTCAATTAATAATTTAGCCAACTCATTTAATCTTTCTTGAGATATTGTTGATCTTATCATCAACTTAATTTTGAAAACTTCTTTCTACTAAGGCAAGTGTTATAAAAACTTAACATTATTCTATAAGCAATGTAAGTATTTGAAAAAGAATCAAGCATTTTTTATTTGATTGAGTATATCGATTAAAGTATTTGTCTTTAACACTTTTAATTTAGAAAAACATCAACTCAAATTCAGACGTTAGGAAAACTAATCAAATGGTTACTATCTATTTTTAAATAAGTCAAATGGCTACTTATTTACGTATCTAAAAAAATTATTTACTTCTATTTCTATATAAAAATGTCTACTTTTATATTAAAAGTATTAAATATTATTATTTTAAAGTACCTATAAAGAAAATGGGACCCCTCAAAATTAGGGGCATGAGGCAAAAGCCTTATTAGCTATAACTTTTGAGCCGGCCCTTGATACAACTTACGAAAAATCATACCCCAAAGGCTAGCTATTAAGATGGGAGTACCCAAAGCTATATAAATCCGCATAAGCACTTTGTAGTACCGTTGTGATACTCGGAATCTTTTAAAACGAATATAAAAAAATAAGATAAAAGATAAAAATTTATTCAAATATTTCAACTGTAAAAATAAATATTATATTCGTATATCTCATTTTTAATTTAAAACCAAACATCAATCGAAAATTGCGAACCAAACGACCCCTAATTGACCTGAATCTTGAATTAGATTAGACTCGAAACAAAGAGGAGTTTGTATATAAGACGCCTATCACTATACACCAACCAATTTGTTTCGAAATTGAAAGAAATAACGGCATTTCACACGGTTTCTTGTTGGTACATGGTTTTTTTGGCTCGAGAGGGAAAGAGCTTTAAAATACGGCTTACTTTCACATTACAAAATCCACCGCCCTTTGAAAAAAATTTTCCCTTTTCCGTGAACTTCTCAAAATTCCTGTGCGTTATTCTTAAAGGTGTCACTGTTACCATTTTTTAAGGATAGATCCAAAAATAAGATAAGAATTGCAGAAATTTATCGAGTATTCACTCTAAGTGCACCTCTTAATTTATACAATTTTCTGGTTTGTTGATTTTTGTCACAATTCGCGCTAGTGACCGTAGTGAATCTACTGTTTATCTGTTTCTTTTTCTTTCATCTAATTTGAATCCGAGTTTGAGAAAGGGAATTTTGAAGATGAAATTTTGCAAGAAATATGAGGAGTATATGGAGGGACAATTAGGGCAGAATAATAAGAAGCTGCCAAGAGTGGGTCTTAAGAAATTGAAGAAAATATTGAAGAGGTGTAGGAGGTTCCACCAATCACGTAGTGTTGCTGCAGATACTACTACTGTACATGACACCTCCACTTGCCCTCATCAATGCACAGGTTTGTTTATACAATGTTAATCTGTTGAATTAAAATTGTTTAAGCATATGCAAATCTGTGGTTGATTCATCTCTGACGAGCATATTTGCTGCTTTAGTTTCATCTATCGTTGCATATTCAGATTATTTTCTATTGGATAGCTTCAAGTTGGCCAAAAAAAAAGTAAATAGATTTACCGGCTTTTGAGTTTTTGACAAGATATGCACTAGAACAACTTTAAAACTTGTATATGCATAACTCCTCTCGTTGCTTATACACGTTAATCTGTTGAGTTAAAATTTGCCTAAATATATGTAGATCTGTGGTTGGTTCATCTCCTGATGGGTATATTTGCTGCTTTTGTTCTCATGTTCATATTCAAATTATTTTATATAGGATAACTTAAATTTGATAAAAGTGAGAGAAAAAAAAGAGAAGAAATTCTCCCCTTTTTGAGGTTTTGAAAATATATGCGCTGGGACAACTTTTAAGACTTGTAAAATCAATGAATTTTCTTGTTTCTTTGTACTATATTTTATCTCAATCATCTTATAAAGTTCTAACTTCTAATATTTCTATCGACTTATATTGCTTAAAAATACTTAGAATCTCTTGTTGATTACATCTCTAATGACCATATTTGCTGCTTTAGTTTCACCCTGGAATTTAACTTTTATCGCATTTTCAGATTAATCTGGTGAACATGGCTTGAATTTGGTAAAAGAAAAACGAAGAAATTCGCCCCATTTTGAGTATTTGACAAGATATGCACTAGAATAATTTTTATTCTTTTAAAGCTTGTAAAATCAAATACTTTTCGTCTTGTTTCATAGATGTTTTACACCAGTTAGTATTATAAGGCTAATAAATCTATCAAGTTATATTGCTTAAACATATGTAGAATATCTGGTTGTATCTCTGATGAGCATTATTTACTGCTCTAGTTACATTCTGTAATTTAGTGTTTATCACGTTACAAATTAACTTGGTACAGTTTATGCACTAGTACACTGTTCAAGCCTGTAAAATCTAAAACTTTTTCTTTGTTTCTTAATATATCTCATCTCAGTCTATAAGTTCTAACAAGTTTTCCTCCTCTGTAGTTTGTGATGGAAGTTTTTTTCCATCTCTCCTTAAGGAGATGTCTGAAGTGGTTGGCTGCTTTAATAAATGTGCACAGAGATTGCTTGAACGGCATCTCTCCTCGGGTTTTCGCAAGTGTCTTATCTTGCTCAAAGATAGAATACAAGGAAACCATATTGCTTTAGTTCAAGAAGGAAGAGAACTGGTCACCTATGCGATAATCAATGCAATTGCCATGCGTAAAATACTTAAGAAATATGACAAGGTGTTTTCCTTTTGGGCAATTAATTCAACACATTTACTGAGTCGTTTTGTTTCCTTTATTAACTACTTATGCCTATCTGTAGGTTCACTATTCTAAGCAAGGTCAGGCATTCAAGTCACAAGCTCAAAGTATGCACATTGAGATCCTTCAATCCCCCTGGCTCTGTGAACTTATGGCTTTTCACATCAATTTGAGAGAAAATAAGGCAAGAAATGAGAAGGCTCTTGCACTTTTTGACGGTTGCTTCCTGATATTCAATGAAGGGAAACCATCTCTCACTTGTGAGCTCTTTGATTCTATCAAGCTTGATATTGATTTGACCTGTTCCATTTGCTTGGTAAGTGCTTGCTCTTTCTCCATATCTTTCCGTTATGTTATCAGCCAAGTCACCAACCCCACCCCACCCCACCCCCACCCAAAAAAAAAAAAGAGTTCCCTTTTAAATTGAGTACAATCAAACCACCGCATCTTCTGTTCCGATATTTTTTTGGCTGCTATAGTGAAGTGTTATTATAGAGAACATATATTATAACATAATATAAAAATCAGTTCCGAGAAAAACTTGACTTTTATAGTGAATGACTATTATATAGGGATGTTGTTATAGAAAGGTCTTACTGTATTACATTCAAATTTTGCTTGAAACACAGTTCTGGAGAAAGGCTAACTTGTTGGTGTGTGTGATTTACTCATTTAAGACATGTCTTTTTGCTCTAATACAGAGCAATTATCTAACTGTTGCTTAACAATTAGAAACCTTTGCATATGAAAAGCATCAGACTTCAAATCTAGATAATGTGAACATCATTCTTAACATTTTTAATTGATGTCACTATAGTTGCAAAACTGTGATCTGGGGTTAGCTGGTTCTTAGCGTCAGTGATGAATGCGTTTTACTCTGTAATCTATTTATCCCGTGCTTGGCCTCAATGATAAGTGGTTACAACTTGTATGTGCAACCAGCTAAGGCCTCAGAGCTGGTCAAGTATTCAATTCTGAAGTTGCAAGCTTGCCCATGATCTCTTTGTTCAGATAAAGAGATAGTTATTCGTTGGCTCTTGACTTCTTTTAGCTTGGATGGGGTGCTTTAGTTTTTACGTGGCTGATTAAAGATACTATTCTGTGAAATATCTAGTACTTGGTAGTTGTTTGGTTGCCATGTTGGGTATTATACTTTCCTAGAATTTGGATACTATCCAAGTATTATGAACTGAATTGTAGTCTTTTGATCTCACGTCGAGTACACTAGACAAATAATAGGATATCCAGCAGCTAATCCAATCTACTAGAGTCCAAAACTTTTGCTCAATTTTGAGCAAGTATGATAACCAACTTCACTAGTTCACATGACTAGGACATCTATTATCAATATTTCTGCCTCTATCTATGGATGTGTAATTGACCATCGGTGAAAGGAAAGAAGAAAACTGGAGGGGCAGTTTTGCATACATTTAAATGATATAGATTCATGTAACAACAGACAACAAAAAAGCAAGTTTTTTAAAGCTTTATCTTAATTTTATTTTAGTTGCTCAACAATCGAATTATAAATTCCTGTGTAAAGAATTACCAACCCTAAATTCCTGAAAATTTTAAGATATCAGAAAATCAACTACAGTATAATTTATTCTGCGAATGTCATGAAGCAAAATTAAACATATGACAAATAAATTATGTATGTGATCGAATTTAGGAAAACATTAGATAGAGTAAACCTAAAATCCCAAATCATATCCGAAAACATAGTAAGAAAATTAGCATTATACCTATTCTATCATTTTATTACGAAACATCATTAGTTGTATACGAAACAACATAAACTGTTAGTACCATTTCAATCTTGACTTCTTAAGTTAAGACATCTGGTATGTATTAACCATCAAAACCATTTCTCATTTTGCTTCTTTGTTTATCACAACGAGCATATCCACCTAATTGTTCATCAGATACAGTCACCCTCGCAGCTGTAAGGAGGTGTGCATGGAGTTTTAAGAATAGAAATCAGAGCAAAGAGCTCATTCTTGTTCTTTTGACTTCAAATTCTGTTGGTGTTATCAATTGCTAGTGTTGTTAAGCTAAAAGGTCGTTATCTCTATAAGTTTCAACAGAGCACTTGCACTTCAAGTAAGGTTCCCTTCTATTCTAGCGTCCATGCAGAAACTTTCAATTAGATTTTATCATTTGTCATCCATATAGCAACATGCTGGATAAATAAAAGCAGTGATTAACTTTGAAAGTTTGTATCGTCTATGAAACAGTGCTTTAAATACGCCTTTTTATGCAGGATACCTTGTTTGACCCAGTATCTCTCACTTGTGGCCATATCTTCTGCTATATCTGTGCTTGCAAAGGTGCATCTGTGACCATAGTGGATGGACTGCAGGCGGCAAATCATAAGGAAAAATGCCCTCTCTGCCGAGAGGTTCGTTAAACGTTTGTTCTTTATTCAAAAACATCAAGCAAAGTCTTATATTGTGAATTATATGGTTTTAGAGCACCAATTTTAGTAAACAGTGGATACCAAATTGCCAATGTTTAACTGAATGGTACTGTCGTGTCAGAGAGGATAAACAAGTTATTTAAAATCAAAATATTCCCCTGGACTTGTTTCCTCTGGTTACAGTATAGCAGTTTGCCAATCCACCCCTTGAAACAAGGAAAAGGATTTCACGTGGATTCATGAACCCGTGGGGAACATGATGAAGATGTATCTGCTTTGCAAAATCTGATTAATAATACAAGATTAATGTTATTAAGAAATTTGGGGACGTGTTTTAGTGATCGACATAAGTTGCAAAAGAAATTAACAGTCAATAATAGTTGTTTAGTTATAGTTGATCTCTTTGTTTTCTAGCTTCTGCACTGGCTTATTTCTTCTCCAATTATGATTTGCTTGTACTGGTATTATGTGTAAATGTTTTTTGCTTTGTAACATAACATTCGTCTTAATACTTTTTGTTGTGTGAATCAGGAAGGAGTTTATGAAGGTGCTGTGCGTCTAGAAGAGCTTAACATTCTATTGAGCAAAAGGTATCTTTCTTCGGTAATGCATGGTCGATTTAGGTTTATCAACGCTGAAGGAGTTTATCTGGTGCGTTCTTATTGCTTCTGTTTGTTCTAATATAATTCCACTTTTTTGAACAGTTGCCCTGAGTATTGGAAAGAGCGCCTTCAGACCGAGAGAGTGGAAAGGGTTCGGCTTGTTAAGGAGCATTGGGATAATCAGTGCCGGGCATTCATTGGCGTCTAAGTTAATAATATCTGTCTCATGGTAGCACTTGAATTGGGTAGTGACATTTGGTTCTGCATTTTCTTACATCTTCCTAAGTTCCTGTTATGTATGCCTGAACAAGTGCTAGCATCTGTAAATAACTGCATATTTTTGTCAATGGTACGTCTTTTTGAGTTTAAGCATTCATGCTCACTTGTACTGGGTCAAGTAACTTGAGCAGTAATTTTGTAATCAAAAGCAGTAATTAAAACTTCAATTTGTAATTTCTTGCTTTTTACTCATCACTTTAACAAAACTGAGCACTTGATAATGAGGAAAAAGCAAGAGCGGAGAAGAATATATTTCACTTGTAAAACGAGTATGGTACTATTGACATGCCCTTAGCATTAGAATATGTAACACAGTTGCGCGGAGGCAGGTAAATTTTTGGGTTTTTTTAATATTTTGAGAAATTATATAGTAAAAAGATTATCTCTCTATTTCTGCTCTGGCATTCTCCGATAAGCGGTTTCACTGTGACTAACATGCCAAATATCTGAAAAGTATGAGATAAAAATTAGTGATAAGTACCTAGTATTTATGCACTAAAATGATTCTTTTATTCTAATGAAGAGTTACCAAAGATAGTATCGTCAGTTAATTTTTCTGTTGCTTTCCGAAATAAAAAATGTTCGAAATTTTTTGGTGAGAATATCTTTTTCAGATTCCTTTACTATAGTGCGTCAGTAAAAGTTATTTCCACTTCTTTGTAAATCAATGTGTAGTTCGGATTGGCACGATCTTGACAACCATTGATAATATAGTAACTCTTCTTTGGTTCGAAGAAGCCCTTTCACTTTTCTACATGCTTATTGAAATGTGTTGCTTGGATCTTTGCCCCTATTATAGATGCAACCAATAATTTAGGTCATAAATAAAGACAATATGAATTAGAGATAACAAATGTAGAATGACATTACTTTTTCATCAACTAATATAAGAGTTCTAAAAACACCTTCGTGCCTTTGGGGTTTGTATTGTATTACTGTACCCCTTTGAATCACCAAGAGTTTCATAATCCAATGGGATGAATATTTTGGTACCTTGCTAATAGGTACATCTTGTTTGGATAATTCTATTTCAGTCGCCATTTTGATTGAACCTGAGATGGTTATATAGACAATGGGAAATAATATAATAGTAATAGGTTGTGTGGTTTCTATTATGATTTATTGTGTCATTTCAAATAGACAATAGCTTAAAACGTTGGTAAAAACAGGAATAATTCGTTCTGGCAGTAGCTTTTATTAATATAGTAAACACATTGAAATAACTGTAATAACTTAAAAATGTAATTTTACTATTTATTTGAGCGAGTATTTGAAGGGGAGCCTTGGCGTAACTGGTAAAATTGTTGCCATGTGACCGGGAGGTCACGGGTTCAAGCCGTGGAAACAGCCTCTTGCAAAAATGAATGGTAAGGCTGCGTACAATAGACCCTTGTGGTTCGACCCTTCTCTGCCCCACTCATAGTGAGAGGTTAGTGTACTGAGCTGCCCTTTGCTTTTTTTATTTATTTATTTATTTATTTGAGCGAGTATTCCTGGGAATTCGAACCTGTTAGAAGAGAACTAAACTAATTAATATTAGAGTGAGCAACATAATCTACTGTTTAGAAAAGCATCAAGTGAAATCAAAATAGTATAAGCATACAATAGTTTCCTAAATCTAACGTCCAGTTTGCAAAATATTTATCAAAGGACTATTCTAATAGCATGAGCATACAAGAGATGTCGGATGCCTTTAAGCTTCTCTATAACAGTTATATTGGCACATAGAAATAAATAGAACTAAGCAAGAATATAACATACTATTTAGACATTTATTGTGATATATAGACTATGGGTAGAAGGAATACAACATACTTTGATTTAGACACTTTCCGTGAACTGTGAATATGAGCAGATTTATAAAATAAAAGTGTAATTTAATTTTATAACAGTCTTCAGTTTAACTAAAAAGAGTTTTTTTACACAGATGATCTCTTTTAACTAATAGTATTTCTTGTTTATTCCAAAAATAGCAGATTTTATTGCAAATATGGAATTATAAAAAATCTATATAACTGCAATCCGCTAAATGACGCACCGAATATTTAAGAAAATTATTTCCATTTTTAAAGCTTAAATAAATGCCACACTCAATAACTAAGTAAACCGTTTCCATTTTAAAAGCCAAAATGTCAGCACCCAATTTATGCCATCTTCTTCTACATATATATTTATTATCCACTATTATTAATATTAATACATAATTAATATATACAATGGCTGAAGAATTTATGATAAAATATAACATTAAGATATATTTGATTTTTACTTGGTATATTAACGGATGTAACTTATACGTCATTTACATCATGTATAAATTATCGATTGTAATTTGTACATAGTTTATTACAAATTAAAAATAATTTACTCAGCGTATATTATCGCAATTATGAGGTTATATTCCAGCCTGCTATATCTATATTATTATACATGTTACATTTCAGATTTATTAATTTCAATTTTTTTTTTAATTGTAAATGAGAATAAACAAGTTATGTAATGTGAGCAATAGTTAAGTACAAGTCTTTTTGAATAGTACTTGAATAACATTTTTTAAGGAAATAATGCTTTGAATATGTGATTATGGGTCCAGATTGTTAGGGAATAAATTAATTAGTTTTCATGTATTTAAAATAGCTATTCCTGCTAGGTTTCTGAAATTATTTTCTTAAATTTTGTCTATTTATATTTTTTTTCCCAAAGTAAAAACAGGAATAATTTGTGTCGGCGTTAGCTTTTATTAATGTAGGAAAAATATTAGAATAAGCGTAAATCCTTAATAACGAAAAGGTGTAGTATTACCAAATTTTGAGCTGAGTAATGCTAGGAGTAATGCTGGGAATTCGAAGCCGTTAGAAGAGAATTAAACTAAATAATATTGGAGCGAGCAATATGAATTATTTTTTAGAAAAACATCAAGTCTATTAACTGTCAAATGCGGAGAGCTTCTGCTAAAAGGTATAAAAATTTACATATATGAGAGCTTGTTGAGAAGAAGCTACAGACATATATGCTATAGGCGAAGACCCTTGATTATTGGTTGTAGGAGAATACTACTTTCTATAAAATAATTAATTGTTCCAATATAATTGAAAACAAAAAATCTTTCATTGCTACACCTACTTTTCCTTTGCTATATAAATATGTTAACAAAGGCCTCCTAATTTCAATGCCATGGGAGCGATATGAACTAAAATAGCATAACCCTACAATAGGTTCCTAAATGTAACCTCCAGTTCGCAAAATATTAATCAAAGGATTATTATAAAAGTATGAGCATACAAGAGATGTGGGATGCCTTTAATTAAAATTAAGCGTCTCTATAACAGTTATATCGATATACGTAGAAATGGATAGAACTAAGCAAGAATGTAACATACTATTTAGATAGTTGTTGTGATGTATAGATACATATGAAAATGATAGAAAGAAAATAAAATATTTTGATTTAGATACTTTCTGTGAACCGTGAACATGAGCGGATCTATAAAATAAAAGGGTAATTTAATAGTTTTTGTTTAACTAAGATTTTTTCAATCGTGGATGTAATAAAAAAAAATTTAAAAAACATATAGGATTATGGATTACAAATTTTCTTAAAAGCAAAAATGCTGCTAGTATTTCTATACAAATTCAAAAAAAGCATCGTTAACACATATTTTGTCGTTATTACGCTTTAATGGAAGAAATTTCTTACATAACATGGTCACTAGAGCTACACCATAGTAGCAACAGAAAGGATGTTACAATAATTATAAGGACAATCATATAGTAAGAATGAAACTATGAAGTTAATATTTCAATATATATGCATTCTACACACATCTCAACCAAGATCATAGGGACAATTGAGATAAACACTATTGTACTAATCTTTGCAAGACACCTTAACAGAGATACACAGTTAAAAGATGGTTTAGGAACTAAGTCGGGGGATTAATATTTCCTTCGGAGACACGTGACCGTAACAATATTCATGACAAGAGGATCTAATATTATTGCAATTTTCAGTAGTCTAATACCAGTAACCGTTGACTGATTTTTCCTTCTTTCTTTACATTATCTTTTTTGTCTTCTTTTTCGTTTGAGAGGAACACTACAACTTCTCAAGCCTTTGGTTCGGTTAGTCCTTTATAGCAAATAATAAAAATGATCAATAGCTTGTTCACAAATATGTGAATTCTTCAACAAAAAAAAGTATTTGTCACATGTTATGTTGATCAATGAGATAGGAGATGATTTTTCTTATTTTTTCTCTTGTTAAAATCTGTTTGACTTCTGATTTCTCATGTCGCTTCTTCATCAGAAAATATTTCTTCCAATAATATGCTATCTGTTGTACAAGAGTCAGCTTCTGTCTCACCACAATCATCGTTAACAATTTTTAAGTCGTTCATTTAATGAACACATTATAAACCGAATTTCCTTGATTGAGAGTTACTATGCTAGTATGAATATTTTTTTTTTATAAAAGTTACATTTACAAATTGCAGCAATCACAATAATTAAGGCTACAGAGAAACATAAAAAAATAAGGTGAAAAAATGCAAATTCAAGTAAATCGTAACCAAGGAATGAAAATCTAAATTTCATTATATGCTTACACATCTCCAAATCCTAATCACTTTAATTGTGATCGAAGATTCGAAAACCAGCGAAGGTGCAAATATAATAAAATTAATGGAAAAATCAACTCAAGAAACTTACAACTTAACTTTGACAGAGATAAATATATCGATAGGATTCAGCGAGGGAATAGTTGGATGAAATCACATCCCATACCTATTGCCTTAATAAAGAAGAGCGAAGATTGAGAGAAAATTGCCATGGGGTTCTAATTTTTAAAGAGAACAAAATTAACCAGTGCACTCTTGGAGTCTGTTAGACCAGGGGCGGCTCAATGAATCTCGTGGCCTAAGGCGAAAATCATATTGAGAGGCCCTTAAATTTAATTTATAAAATATTTACACTAACAATAAAATTTACTTTCTAAACAATAAATTAATCATTTAAGACAAAATACGCGAATTAAAAAAAAAAAAAAGAGCACAAAAAATAAAGGTGTGGACTATCGGATGTTGAGGTCCACAAATTTTGATTTGGCTATCATCACAAAAAAAATAAATAAATAAACGCACATAATGTAATAGCTTAAGTTTTGAGCATTAACAGTGTCAAAAATATTTACTCTTTATGATCAGTTTAAACGATAATTGTAGTTTATTCTATTAAGCAAATTAGTGAATATCTAAAATAAATTATAAATAACCTAATATAATATGTCGAAGTACACTAAAAGAAAATCAGTGCACAGATACTTTTGTGTTCATGCAGTTTCAGAGAACATTGTAAAAAGAAATTCATTATGTTGTCGATATATATAACTTAATTCCTATATAAAAAGGATAAAATTAAAATTGAAGACTGAAGCAAATATACTAATTAATTAGTGAAGAAAATTATCATAATTTATGAATTTATTGATATAAAATAACCTCAATCAAATAACAATAAAATATATTGTAACACTTTTCTTTATACTAATTATTTATATAATTTATATAATATATAGTAATAATAACAACAACAACAACAACAATAATAATAATAATAATAACAATAATAATAATAATAATAATAATAATAATAATAATAATAATATTTTAAAATAAATTTGGGACCTTCAAATTTTGGGGGCCTAAGGCAACGGCCTCACTGCCCAAGCCTTTAGAGCCGCCCTTGGTTCAAATAGGGAGGTTAGTATAGGGTGTTTAAGATTAGTGTCTTAAACCCCAAGCTTAATATTAGTGATTTGAATTTACACAGAAGATTCGTATATATTTTTCTTTGAATTTTGTTTAAAATGATATTGTTCGTGCCATCTTGCACGCATCCCTACCATCCACATAAACTTACGTAATATTTTAGGAAATTTTCAAGGTTAACTAAATGTTTTTAAAATTCTCATCACATAGTAATTTTAACTTTTACACTAAGTATATGTCAAAAATAATTTCATACATTTAGAATTAGTTAAAGTTTGTTTTCAATTAAAAAAAATAGCTTCGTATATATTTTTTCCCTCTAAATTCTCATAATGGGTTCACTTTTACCACTAAATAGAAGAGGCTTTTGCATCTATATTCGATTTTGAGGTCACAATTGAATTTATACCCATTTTGCAAAAAAGTTTGCACCCACTTTACGATCAACTTCAGACTTATCGGGTCTAAAGTTAAAAAAAATTAGTCTGAAGCGAAAAAATTGCACTTCAAATACACTTAAGGCCAAATATGTTTGAAGTGCAACCAATGGTTTCATGCACTTAATGCTAATAAGTCTTAAGTAAAAAATTGCACTTCAGATGCACTTAAGGCCAAAAAGTCTGAAGTGCAACAAACATTTTCATTCACTTAAGGCCAATAAGTCTGAAGTGAAAATTTGCACTTCAAATGCACTTAAGGCCAAATAGATCTGAAGTGTAACCAATGGTTTCATGCACTTAAGGCCAATAAGTCTGAAGTGAAAAATTGCACTTCAGATGCACTTAAGGCCAAAAGGTCTGAAGTGCAACAAATGTTTTGTTACACTTAAGGTCAATAAGTTTGAAGTGAAAAATTGCACTTCAAATGCACAGAAGTACAACAAACGTTTTGCTACACTTAAGGCCAATAAGTCTGAAGTTAAAAATTGCACTTCAGATGCACTTAAAGCCAAAAGGTGTAAAGTGCAACCAATGTTTTTATGCACTTAAGGCCAAATAGGCCTAAAGTGTAAATTGCCCAGAAACAAAAAATTTGTTCTTCGAATTATAACAATCCAATATACGATTTAATACCTAAATCTACTCCAATTGAGCTCAAATTTGAAACATAACCTCCAAATATCATCAGGAATAAACCTCAATCATCAATTTGTCAAAACAATATTAAATTTAATGAACCCATTTTGCAATTAAGGAAAAGAAGAAGAAACTTTAAGCAATAGTAAAAAAATAAAGAGTAATAACAGTTCACCATTCTAAAACATCATAAACTACATTAAAATATGTTCACAACCACCATATAAAATCATTGTCACCTTAAGAAGAAGAAACGAAGGAGGAGAAGGAGAAGGGGAAAGAGGCCTGAAATTATTTAAAAAGTGGATACAAGTTAAAACTTTTTTAAAAAGTGAGTATAGACTAAATGGAAGCGACCAAATAAAACGTCCCGTGCAATTTTGACGCTTATAGTGCACTGCGCATATTCGGTTTTATTCCATTCTTCACAAGTCACAATCCTTATAAAAAAAATTAATAATAATAATAATAACCCCACTATCACAAATGTTTATTACTTTTTGCTACGTAACTAGTATTATCATTTTGCTATTTTGCTACGATAAAACCTTTGATTTATCATTTAATCGATTTTTTCAATGATTCCGTTTGTCTGATTTAGGTCCAGATATTTATTAAATTGACTTGCGATAAATGAAAAGTGCCAATAAAAATATGCCAGAACCTATTTTACTTCAGTTTTGGTAGCTCAATAACACAATTAATCTTTTTTAAATTAAAATAAAACCAAACTAGTTAAGTAATTTGAAAGTTAGTAGCTCGTTTAGAAACATTTGGTGTGGGGTGTCCGTGGAACTGTTCAAACATCAGCAGTGTCTACTTATGTGCATTAATTTCAATTTTCTAATGGCTTTTCTTTTTTTTCTTTCTTATTTCTCTTTTTTCTAGTTTTATAACCTAATGTATAGTCGTGGTACCAGGTTATTGAAGGCCTCAACTTGAGTTTCTTTGAGTTCTTGGAATTGTTGAGTTTGTAATTTAATTTTTGAATTATTGCTGCAAATATATTTGTTGAGCTAAATCTTGAGGGAAACAATTAAAAGTTTTCTTTAAGATTACCAAACTCCTCCAAATTTTTCAAAAATCTGAAAAACTCTACATACTAGTTTTCGCTTTTCGGGAAAAAAATATGTTTTTTGCGGGAAATTTTGTAGATAATAACTACTCCTATTAGAAGTTTAAATAATTGGGTCAAAAAGTAAATCTTCAGATACCTTTTTGGAAATCAACTTTTTCTCAACAAAAAAAAAAAAAAAAAAAAAAAAACTTTTACTCAAACAGTGAGTAAGTTTAAGAAAACGGTTTGAATATTAAAATATTTTATTCGCAAACAAAAAGCGTCGTAAAACTACTTCAAAATTATTTCGAAAACTATCTTTTCCATAGCCAACTTAACATGGAGTATTTGTTTGATTAAATTTTTCTGCTGTTAAATAAGCTCCCAACTGCTCTTTTTCTTCCCTTTTCTGAAGAACAATTATAATAGTAAGTCAAATACTGAATGTCAAATCAAACTCCAGTTGTAGTCCACAGCCCTGAGTCTACTAGCAATATAGGTTAGAACTTTGAACGTTGCCCATCAATTTATTTGACTATTGATTGCAACAACTCCTACTAAAAACTTTCTTAAAAATATTTTTTTCTTCACTAAATCCAAAATTTTATAATAGTATATGAGTAAACAATAATAGTGTGGTAAAATTATTTAATTCTAATGTTCTTGGTTTCTCTAATTCTCCACGCCTTAGGTTGATCATAAAGAAAGTCCAAGATGTAGGTCGGCAGTTTTAATTTGACTCTAATAACTCAATTTTAAATTTCCTCCTTTGTCGTTGTCTTTCTTAGTGGCCGTTTGGACATAAGAAATGTAGATTCAGAAAAAAGTGAAAAATAAAATTCAAATAAAAATGATATTTGAAAATTAGAGTTGTGGTTGGACATGAATATAATTTTGGGTTGTTTTTAAATTTTTATGAGTGATCTGAGTAAAATGTTTGAAAAATAACTTTTTGGAGTTTTTCAAATTTTCAAAAAATTCCAAAATTTATCTTCAAGTGAAAAATAAAAATTTTATGGTCAAACACTAATTTTGAAAAAAATTGAAAAAACTTTCATGGCCAAACGAGCTCTTATTCTCCCTTGTTCATGAATTTTAATCCTACGTAATAGGTTAATCTAATGATTTTTTTATATGCTTGGTTCGTTCATGAAAGATCGACCCAAACGAGCATGTAACCTCTTATACATGTGCTATCAAAGGAAATGACTTGGAGGACGATGAGATCGAGTCTGTTCTATTGAAAATATTTGGGGAGACTCTGTCAAAGGGAGCTATGATACGGTATCACAACTTACCTCCTCATTCTATTGACTCATTTGTTATGCTTGCAGACTCTTTCGTAAAAGCACACGCTGGTACCATCAAATGGAACGAATGGATCTGCCGCATATCGTTGATGATTGGGCTGTTCAAGCTTTCACTCGGAGACTCAATATTTGAAGCTCGGTGGCTTCACAGCAGCTGAAACAGAACCTGAGAGAATACCCGGCCCTTACATGGACCGATGTGCATAACCAGTATCAATCGAAAATCAGAGCCGAAGATGTTCAACTCGGGGCCCCTTCGAGGTTTGTCTATCCCATCAGACCCTCGACAAAGTCAAGAGAGACATCGATCGTGAACCGAGGCCACACCGGGATCGGTATCAACCATATAATGGAGATCGAAAAAGCAGCAGGTCCGGACGGAACTCTATGAGAAACTAAAGGAGAAATGACCGAGGTCAAGGCAACCAAGGACTCATGACCAAAAATGGCTTCGATAGGTCCGTCGGGCCTAAAGAAGCACCAAGGCTATCGGAATACAACTTTAATGTCGATACTGCGGCCATTATATCAGCTATCAGACGCATCAAAGATACCAAATGACCTCGACCTCTACAGCCCGATCCAACCCAAAGGGATCCTAACCAGATGTGCAAATATCATGGCACTCACGGTCATAGAACGGAAGATTGTCGACAGCTGAGAGAGGAAGTAGCCCGTCTATTCAACAATGGGCACCTTCGAGAATTATTGAGCGACCAAGCCAGGAATCATTTCAGGAACAGGGATTCTAACAAACAGGTAGAACAAGAAGAACCTCAACACGTCATTAACATGATCATCGGTGGGGTTGATACCCCATAGGGGCTGACGTTGAAACGCACCAAAGTATCCATCACTAGGGAGAAACGAACTCGAGACTACATACCAGAAGGAACTTTGTCTTTCAACGACGAGGATGCCGAAGGGATCGTGCAATGCACTAGTAATAGATGTACTCGTAAATAAAATTTGGGTTAAACGTGTGTTAATTGATCCAGGTAGCTCAGCCAACATTATTCGATCAAGGGTCGTGGAGCAGCTCAGTCTACAAGACTAAATAGTGCTTGTAGTTCGAGTTCTAAATGGATTCAACATGGCATGTGAGACCACCAAGAGCGAAATAACGTTACCAGTAAACACCGTCGGGACCATCTAGGAGACTAAATATTAAGTGATCGAAGGAGACTAAGGTGCAACGCTTTATTCGGGAGGTCATGAATCCACAACATGAGGGTGGTGCCCTCGACACTACACTAGGCACTGAAATTCCCAACACCTGGCGGAGTCAAAACAGTCAACTGAGAACAACCGGCTACAAAGAAAATGTTTACGGTCGAGGAGGTGATACTACCGTCTGCAATCTCAACACCGAAGGATCCGAACTAGATGGTCAAAAATGGGGCCAAATAGCAACCACTGATACCATCGTCGGCAGATTCAGACAAACAAAAGGAAGTCGAGGATGATGATTATGGGGTTCCCAGATCTTTTATAGCCCCCGATGATTCCGACGCTACTCAATCGATGGTCGAGGAGCTGGAACAAGTCATATTGCGAGAACGCTTGCCCGATCGAAAGGTATACCTGGGCATGGGGTTAAGCTTCGAGCTCAGGGAAAATCTCATTCAATTTCTTATAACTGACGAAGATTGTTTCGCTTGGTCCCACCTTGACATGACAGGGATCCCACCGGAGACAACCGCTCACAAACTAAGCCTGGACCCGAAGTTCCACCCGGTCAAACAAAAGAGGAGACCCCAGTCCGAGATCAAGCATGCTTTCATCAAGGACGAAGTATCTAAACTTTTTAAAATAAGGTTTATTCGGGAGGTTAAATACCGGGATTAGTTAGCAAACGTAGTGGTAGTCCCTAAAAAAGGGAATAAACTAAGAATGTGTGTAGACTATAAATATTTGAATAAGGCATATCCCAAAGACTCCTTTCCTTTTCCCAACATCGACCTATGATCGATGCCACGGCCGGATACGAGATCCTCAGTTTTCTCGGCGCCTATTCTGGGTACAACCAAATACGGATGGACTCGGGTAATCTGGAAAAAACTTCCTTCATCACTGAATACAGCACATATTGTTATAACGTAATGGCATTTGGATTATAAAAGTGCTTATGCCACATACTAACGCCTAGTAAATCATATGGTCAAGAAACAAATAGGAAAATCAATGGAAATTTACATTGACAACATGTTAGTTAAGTCCCTGCAAGCAGAGGACCATTTAAAACATTTGCAGGAAACCTTCAGCATATTGAAGCAATACAATATGAAGCTGAACCCGAAAAAATGTGCGTTTGGAGTTGGGTCGAGTAAGTTGCTCGGATTCATGGTATCCAAACGGGGAATCGAGATCAATCCCGATAATATCAAAGCCATCGAAGATATCACGGTCGTGGACGACGTGAAGGCTGTGCAAAGGTTAACTGGGCGCATAGTCGCCTTGGGCGATTTATTTCGAGGTCATCCGACAAGAGCCACCGATTCTTCGCAATGTTGAAGAAGAAGAAGAATAACTTCTCGTGGACCCCGGAATGCCAACGAGCATTGGAGGAACTCAAGAGGTACTTATCGAGCCCGTCGCTGCTTCACACACCAAAGATATATGAACAACTGTACTTGTACTTGGCAGTCTCGGAGATAGCGGTAAGTGGAGTCTTAGTTCGGGAAGAGTAAGGTACGCAGTTTCCAATTTACTATGTTAGTAGGACCTTAGGTGAGGCCGAAACTAGGTACCCTCACCTAGAAAAATCGGTGCTCGCTTTGCTAAGCACCTCTAGGAAGCTAAAACCATATTTCCAGTGTCACCCCATATGTGTCATAACTACTTACCCATTGAGGAAAGTTATACATAAGCCCGAACTCTCGGTCGGTTGGCCAAATGGGCCGTAGAAATAAGTGGATACGATATTGAGCACCGACCTGGGACTGACATTAAGACTCAAATTTTGTCAAACTTTGTGGCCGACCTTACGCCGGCCATAATACCCGATGTCGAAAGAGAGTTATTAGTTAACTCAGAACTTCCTCGGGAATCTGGACCCTCTTTACGGACGGCGCCTCAAACGCAAAAGGGTCCGGACTTGGCATCGTACTAAAGCCACCAACAGGTAATATAATTAAACAATCTATTAAGACTGTGAAATTGATTAACAACGAGGCCGAATATGAGGCCATGATTGCAGGCCTTGAACTAGCCAAAAACTTGGGGACAGAGGTGATCAAAGCCAAGTGCGACTCCCTCCTCGTGGTAAACCAAGTTAATGGGACATTCGAGGTCAGAGAAGAACGAATGCAAAGATGCTTGGACAATTTAGAAGTGACATTAGATTGGTTCAAAGAATGGACTCTGCAACATGTACCTCGGGATCAAAACAGCGAGGCGATGCCCTCGCTAACTTAGGGTTGTCGGTCGAAGACGACGAGTTTAACTCGAGAGAAATCATACAGCTTATGAGATTGGTGGTGGGAGAAGGCCGCGCTGAGATCAACTCAACGAGCCTAACTTGGGACTGGAGGAATAAGTACGTGGAATATCTCAAGACCGGTAAACTTCCTTGGGATCCAAAGGAATCGAGGGCCCTGCATACAAAGGCAGCCCAATTTAGCCTGTCTAAAGATGGAACCCTGTTCAGAAGAACTTTCAATGGCCTACTTGCAATATTTCTAGGGCTGGAAGATACTGAGTACGTATTGAGGGAAATCCACGAAGGTACCTGTGGAAATCACTCGGGCGCTGAATCGTAGGTCCAAAAAATAGTCAGAGCCAGTTACTACTGGATCAACATGAAAAAAGAAACAAAGGAGTTCATTCAAAAATGTGATGAATGCTAAAGACACACTCCGATGATTCATCAACCCGGGGAGCTGCTGCATTCGGTTTTGTCGCCATGGTCGTTCATGAAGTGGGGAATGGACATCGTTAACCCTCTTCCATGCGCACCCGGTAAGGCTCAATTTATATTGTTTATGACTGACTATTATTCTAAATGGGTGGAAGCCCAGGCATACGAGAAGGTCAGGGAGAAGGAAGTCATCGATTTCATTTGAGACCACATCATATGCCGATTCGGAATGATGGTTGAGATTGTATGCGATAATGGGAAATAATTCATCGGCAACAAAGTAACCAAATTCCTTGAAGACCACAAGATCAAAAGGATCCCGTCAACACCCTACCACCCTAGTGGGAATGGACAAGCTGAGTCTACCAACAAAACCATTACATGTGCACAACCTTAAAAAGAGGTTAACCGACGCCAAAGGAAGATGGAAGGAAATACTACCCAAAGTCCTATGGGCTCGAAGTCCAGTACCGGGGCTACCCCCATTTTCTTTGGTTTATGGTGCCGAAGGTTTGATACCGGTCAAGGTCGAAAAACCAAGTATCAGATTTTGATATAAAACAAAGGAATCAAACGACGAGGCTATGAGTACAAGCCTGGAGCTATTAGATGAAAGGCGTGAAGCCACCCTTGTCCGGTTGGCCGCCCAAAAACAGCGGATCGAAAGGTATTACAATCAAGGGCTAACCTTCGACACTTCAATACCGGAGACTTGGTACTAAGAAAGGTCACACTGAGCACCCGAAACCCGAACGAAGGGAAATTGGGACTGAGCTGGGAAGGACCGTACCAAATTATCGAGATCACCGGAAAAGGATCCTACAAACTCGGAACAATGAGCGGTGAGCAACTACCGAACAACTGGAATATAAATCACTTAAAGTGAAATTAGTACGACCCCGTTCTTTCTTTTATTTACGTTTTAAACTAACGCTTGTAGGTAGCCAGTAAGGGACGATACGATATTTTAGTTCTGAAAGCACACGTTGCACTCTTTTTCCCTTAAACCGGTTTCGTCCTAAATGGGTTTTACGGTAAGGTTTTTAATGAGGCAACAAGTAAGTCGTGCTAACTTAGAATCTAAGGCCAGTAACGAAACGGTGACGATGATCACAACAACATTCGAGGCCTCTCTTCGGTTAATCCCGAACACTGGGGGCGTTACCCTCTGATATCGACTTTAGCATGGAAAGAGACTTCAGGATTGAAGGTTCTCGATCGATAGGATTCAATGTAAGGGCCAAATGGTCAAATAAACCATACCCACATAGACTGCTCGAACCCTGACACAAAGCATATACACATGTATTACTGTTATGCACAAGAATAAAGAGAAGTCTCTTCCTTGCAAACATCTTATCCTTTAAATTTTTTTTTCTTTGCATTTCTAAAAGAATTCCCTACTTTCGATCCCCTAAAAGTTTCGAGCCCAAGGGCCGTCTTAACTCGAGTTTGAACAATCACTCGGGGATTGCCGTCCAAAAAAAAACTCGGACGGTCCAAGCTATTAGACCTCGGGAGCATAAGACCTATAAGGCAACCCCCGAATTTCAAAGGCCACGGCCGCCCCCACTGGAGGACTGTTATCTTAGGCAAGCCCAGATAACTCAGGAAAGCAATCCCACTGGGCGACACCCGAACTAAAAAGGCTACGGCTATATTAACACGGCTCGGAGACATCCGAGACCCGTAACAAAAACAAGGCCTTCAAAAAAAAATTCATAACTGGTTCTAAAGGCTACCCTCGCAAACTATAATCTAAATTACTTACTTTGGGAGAAAGTTTTTGGTAACACCAAACTCCCAAGATGCCTTAAAACAAAATAATATAAAGGCAAGGTTTGTTTGAACCTTCGAACATAACCTAATTATTTCATGCTAAGGCATTTTGATCTTTGTGAATACAAATAATAAAGCAAAGGGAAAAATTCAAAAGCTGTGAAAGGGAAAGAAAGCCTTATATATTCATATCCAAAATTCTTTTTATAAGGGCTAAATAACCCCGACACATAATTTTACAACGGCCAAATGGCCTCAAAAAGCAAAAGACAAAAACGTCTAAAAGGATCCTAAGTGGCCTAGTCTTCGACGGGGGCCGCATTATCGCCTTCGGGGTCTCTGCCACCTTCGGATTCACCCGAATCTTCAGACCCCTTAGAATCTTCCTCGAGATAAGCCAGCTTCCTAACCTTGGCTTCGAATACCTTGGCATTCTCAATTTCAGCCAGCAGGTCAAAACCCGAGCATGAACTCCCTCGAGGGCCTCCCTTCGGGATTGCCATTTCATATGCTCCACCATGTTTCTCACTTGGTCCCGAGCCGCCTCGACATCGGCCTTGTGCTGGGTCACCCTCTTATCGGCCTCGGCTTTGACCACAGCAACCTCCGACTTGGCCGCCTCAAGTTCCTTGACCAAATTTTCTTGGCTAGAGACCGCCGAGCTTAGCTGAGTCTGGAGCTCCTCGATCTTTTTGGCCTGTACCAAGGCTTTTTCCTTTGCAGCCGAGAGCTGGACCTCAGTTGAAGCCAATTGTGCCTGGGCAGTCTCCTTTTCCGAGCAGGCGGCCCATGTTTGTTTTCCATTCTTCGGCCTCAACCTTCACCGTATCCACCTCTGCCTGGAGCTGATCGATATGTTCAAGTTTCTTTTGAACCTGTAGGTTCAGATCGGCTCATCGTCACTAACTTCAAATACTCTTCTTACCTGCTCGATCAGGTCGGCATGCTCCTTCCGAGCCGCCTCTACCTCAGCTTGGAGTTTCTCACTGAGAAGCTTGTAAGCATCCCCCTTCTCAGTAAGCTCCCGAGCCTCGGCCTCGTGATGGTTTAACTCTTCCCAATATCATAGAAAAGTTTCATGATGAAGCACCGAGTCCTGCAAACACAAAGAGAAATGTTACAATTATTTGCAACTTAATCTAAGTACAATAAAGAGGCTTTTCGGAGTTACCCGATTTAACGCATGTTGAGCTTCGTTGAACAGGCAGGGCGCTTCCACCTGGTCCATCTTGGCCTGATCCTCTTCGGTCACCAGACACTGAAGATAGCTGGCAACCCCCACGAGGACGGAAAGAACCTGGCATCCTCCGGGATAGACATAATGATTGACCGCTTCCGATCAGGATCTGCAGTCGGAGGTGAGAATCGGTCTACTAATCTCGGACTTGAAGAAGGCCCACTAGCTTTTGAAGATGGTATCTTCTTTGGTACCGGTAAGTCACCCAACTCGGTAACGTCCTCCGAGGCGGTAGAATCTAAGCCATCGATAGAAGTATTGAAAGAATATGTCGCCCCTTAAGGCCCCTCATTTGGGCGTCCTTTCAGCATCTGGGCCTCGTTGAACATGGAGTCAGTGAATGAAGGTGACCCAGAGAGATCTATCGCCCCAAGTGCATCCTTTGGGACATTTTCCTCTGCCCAAGAAGTATCGGCCATGGTTTATTTGTCGACCTCCCCAGCTCGGGGCAAAATGGCCACGTCCCTCCCCAATTCGGAGGCCTCGGCCACTGCCTCTTCATTGGCCACCTTGGTTTGAGGTAGTTCGGTACCTCTTCTCACGTGGGTCATTAGCTCGGAAGCTTCTTCTTCTTCTTCGGACTCGTCCCTCAGTCGATTGAGTGAGTCC
Organism: Nicotiana obtusifolia; assembly: GCA_002018475.1. Taxonomy (NCBI): domain Eukaryota; kingdom Viridiplantae; phylum Streptophyta; class Magnoliopsida; order Solanales; family Solanaceae; genus Nicotiana; species Nicotiana obtusifolia. The sequence continues at coordinate 93,380 of MCJB01017974.1, read as the reverse complement.
GATGGGATCCCCCGAGTACTAGTACTTTCTTTGGATGGTTCGGGGAGGATGTCTTCATCACGTACGAAGGCATCATTACAACATCTTTGGGAAGACCTGCAAATGAAAAAGAAGTGAGAACGAGCACAGCAGGAAAACTAAGTGTTATCCACTCGGGAGAGGAACCTAATCGTGGGAACGAACCTCCCACCGACCCTTCGAAAGTTCGCGCCACGCGCGCTCGGAATATGGCTTCTACGACACGATGCCCTCGACCCACTCCTTGAGTCGAGGAACTGCATCCGGCATCCGAGCAATAGCTACATAACCACAAAACATCGATAAGAAGGGAGGAAAAGGAAAAGCGATAAATAAAATCTTAAAGGTAAGGTTATACTTACGTTTCATGTTCCATTTCTCAGGAAATGGCATATCCTTGGCCGGGATTAAATCTGAGGTCTTCAGTCGAACGAACCGACCCAACCAGCCTCAGTCCTGATCCTCGTCGATGCTCGAGATGGGACTTTACTAGCCCGACGGACAAGTTTTATTAATCCCCCTCGATAGAGTCGGGGACTGTACAGACGCATGAGATGATCGATGGTGAAGGGACACCCCTTGATTTTGTTTATGAAGAAGTGGAGGAGAATTACTATCCTCCAGAAAGAGGGATGAATTTGACCGAGGGTCACTTTGTACCTCTTACAGAAGACGATGAAGACCGGATCCAAGGGGCCCAACGTGAAGGGATAAGTGTAAACACTTAAAAAAACCCTCCACGTGGGTAGTAATCACTTCCTCGGGCGTAGGCACTACCACATGCTTACCAACCCAGTTGCAATCTTCCTTGACCTTGGAGAGAAAGCTATCGGTGACCGAGCATATATATCTCGATACCGGCTCACACCAACCCAGTACCGAGGAGGTTTTCTCGACCTTGAAATGAGCACCAGTTGGGCACCCCGCAAGAACGAACATCTTCAAGGGGGGCTCCGGTGTCGTTTCCTCAGTAGCAGCAGACGAAATATTTTCCTCTTCGACTGGTCGCGAGGCAGAGGGGGTTTCTTTTTGGGGAACAACGTTGAGATCTTCGCCATTTCTTTGAAAAATTAAGGAAAAAGAGGAAGTTAAAAGTATATGCTTGATAATTTGGGATAAAGAACAGAAGTTCTTATAAAGGGATTTCAGAATGATCAGAAAATTGATGTTTGGGAATATTAAGATTTCTAAGGTACGAGGGCAGAAGGTTTGAAAGTAAAATTAGAATGAGCTGATGCGCGGGTATTTATAGTTTCTCAGCGACTATCCATATTTGGGAGTGGCCGACCGGCAACTGACAGGCATATAATGCCATCAAAACTTGACTGGCGAGACGTTTTGACTGTTTTGTCGTTTTTGTCATAAACTATAGAGGTCAGGATCGGAAGTTCATGTTGTTTCTCATCGTCTACTCTCCGAAAAACGAGAGGACTATCTGTATAAGATCGAAATCTAGCTCGACTACAACTTGGTAAATTTGGCTTGGAATGTCGAGACCACGGACTGGAGATTGACCTTGAGTCTCACCAAGCTAGAACCTGAGATCGGAAGACCTGCCCTTGAGGAAAGTTGAGTCCGTTCTCGACCTTAGCCTTGAGTGAGCTCGGAAATAACAAACGAAGACCGAAATATCCGCGACTGATCGAATATTTTACAACGGGAATCTCGGCGCATATCGGCAAGGAGCCAGCAATTAGCAAATCAAGAGATTTTTACCTTTAATAGAAATGTACCTAGAGTAGGACTCCTCTACTATATAAAGGGGGGGTCTGATAATTCATTGCACACATTGTAACACGCATCCCAAAGCAATATACTGTTATTTCTAGTTCTTATTATCTCATCATTCTGCTCCGGCATTGATTAAAGCATTTTTTACTCAAGGTTGACCAGCCTTCAAGGCCAATATTGTTTAACTTGTATGGTTGGCATTTACTTTTTCATCATTAATTTCAATATTAATCTGATTTCTCATTTTGTATCAAGTTAGATTACGTATCCTTAAAGCCACGTATAAGTTTAATTGTCATTCAATTTTGAGGGTAAACATATATATATAGTTGGAGAAATTACTCCCCAATTTGAATGAGTAGTTTATTTTTTTATATTTTTATTTTTATAGATAATTATAAGATATCTATATTTATTAATTCAAGTAGAGTAACTAATTAATTCAAAATTTAAAATTCAAAATTCAAAAACAAATTAGTTAGAAAGGTAGTTTATTTTGCATTAACAATGTCACTTGACTTTTTGTGGTTATGACACTTGTCTTAATATAATGCTTTTGCTTCTCCTATTCTATATAAGTAGATAGATTTGAATTGGCAATTCTTTATTTTTTTAATTTCGATTTTAATTTAAAATAGTTTTAAAACTTCAACTTTATTGGAGCTTTGTCCTAAAAATCTACACTTGTCGTCCTATAGTTATGCCACTTGGCATCATATATTTTATTTACTTCTCTTTATATATATATATATATATATATATATATACCCCGAGGTATATATATAGACTCACTACCTTGTAGGTCTGAGAAAGGTAGTGAGTACGCAGACCTTACCCCGAGGGAGACAAAAATTGTCAAATATTAATCCAAAATTTTTGCCTCAGAAAATAGTTTTTATTTTTTATTTTTTATTTTAAGATAATTTTAAAACTCCAACTTGAAATTACTCCTCAATTTGAATGAATAGTTTATTTTTTTATATTTTCGTTTTTTATAGATAATTAAGATACCTATATTTGTTAATTCAAGTAGAGTAACCAATTAATTTAAAATTTAAAATTTAAAAAAAAAATAGTTAGAAAAGTAGTTTACTTTGTCTTAACAATGTCACTTGGCTTTTTATGATTATGACATCTGTCTTAATATAGTGCTTTTGCTTCTCCTATTCTATATAGATAGATGCTTTTCTGGATAACATTTTGATACTGCAAAATATGTTTTTAGTTGTTTTGGTTTTAGAAAAACATTTTGGTTTTCTTTCTAAGCACAAAAATTTTCAAATACAACAACAATAACAACAACAACAACAACAACAACACAATGAAATCTCATAAGCGTGGTCTAGGAAAGGTAGTGCGTACGCAAACCTTACCCCGAAGAAGACAAAAATTCTCAAATATTAATCCAAAACTTTTGCCTCAGAATATATTTTCAACATTCAAACATTTTGTTAAAATTAATTTGTTATTAACAAAATCAAATTTGAATCCTAAATTCAAAGACTAACTTAAAGTTAGTCTCGAAAAAACACATACTCACCCTGTCCCAATTTATGTAGTACTTTTTTCTTTTTAGTCAATTTCAAAAATAATGTCACATTTTCTTATTTAAAAATTAATTTATATTTAAAAAGTTTATTTGTCCTTAATGAATTAATTTGTAGCTACACAAATATTTATGATGTATTTAAACCTCAAATTTCAAAAGTTCGCTTTTCTTTCTTAAACAATCAAACATAAATTGGAACGGAGAAAATACTTGATACTTACATTAAATTAAATAATTAAATTGTGACAGTCAAAAATTAAAATGAAAATCTATATCAATTGAATTTGATTAAAAATAATAAAATGCATGATTTCTTTGATGTGATAAATACAAATACGACTAAATTTTTTGTATTATCCTTTGATCAAATGAGGTTATTCTTGATTGCTAGATTATTATTAAATTGAAAGAAAATTCCCATCCAATGTGTGACATGGCAGTTTGACCGATTCTGTTTGAGTCTATAAACTGCCACCCTGTCATTTTCACTTTTTTGTTTGGCTTACCTGCGACTCCTCTTCTCTCTCTCCTCCTCCTCCTTCTTCCTATTCACAAAGCTTTGAATTGGTAATTTTCCCATTTCTTTTTTCATTCTCCTTCACTCTTTTCTCCTTTATTTTTCATCATCAATCATTTTCTATTTATACAATTTTGCAGTAATTTTCCTGGGGTTTTCAAGAATCAAATGTCTGCTATAAGCACGCCAACTACCAGAGTTTTTCTTTTATGTCCAGTGAGTTTCGTCTGACTACTGTTTTTGTTTGTTTTAAATTAATTATAAGGAGTATATTTTATGCAATTCAATAGCCTGAATATTTGAATGGAGTTTTCTATGCACTTTTTTTATTCTTTTATTATGTGGGTTGTGCTGTTTTACGTTGAATTCCATAATTGCCGTTGTTTTAGGACGTTTACCAAGTCGTCTTTTGTGTTTGATTTGCTCTTAGTTTTTCTGCTTTAAGCATGCAAAAAATAAAGGAGACATGTTCAAGGGCTTTAGGTTGGGAAATATTGTCATAAAGTTTGAATCTTTGAATGGTAGTTGTTTGTTTCTTTCTTTCTTTCTTTCTTTCTTTCTTTTCAACTCTGAACAACCACAAAAAAGGAAATTTTATGCTTCCTTAGAAGGATCCTCATATGGGGTTCTTTGAATTATAGGTAAAAATTTGATCTTTTTCACCTCACAGTTCACTTTTCATGCTTTCCACTTTGAGCAGCCACAGAAAGAACATTTTCATTTTATGCTTCTTGTTACTTTTCCTAGAATGCAGATTTCTTGAATTGTAGATAAAACTTGATCTTTTTACCTCAAGTTCACTTTTGATGCTTTCTTTGTGTTTCTTATAGGTATAGTTCAGCTGGGTTATCATTGGATTTCTTGAATTTCAGTTGAGACTTGGATGGTCAGCATCCCTAATTGAGCCTTCCTAGACCAAACCCTATATATATGGCTGTGATTGGTTATTTTGATGCCTAGAAATGTTGGGGGTAGATGAGAAGGACAGGGTACCTGGTGTGAATCGGAAAACATATGCACGGTCTGTTTCCTGGTCTGATAGGTCCCCTACTAAGTCCGGTGCCAAACCACAATGGAATAGTAAAGCAAGGGCTTGTTTGCCACCCCTTCAGCCTCTTTCTATTACCAAACCAAGTGCTGAGGAGTGGCCTTGTGCTGGGTCGGATGATCTTGGCGTATGGCCTAATAATCCCCCTACTCCAGGTGGTTGGCTTGGACCAGTCAGCACCCATGAAGGTTCAGCTACTAAGCAGGCTCCGCGAGAATTTGAATTCAAGAAAGACAAGCTTGCTTTCTTCAATAAGGAATGTTCTAAGATTGTGGATCACATTTATTTAGGAAGTGACACCGTGGCAAAGAATCGTGATATTCTCCATGAGAATGGAATCACTCATGTCTTAAACTGTGTAGGGTTTAGTTGTCCCGAATACTTTAAGGATGATCTTGTGTACAAGACACTCTGGCTGCAGGATAGTCCAACTGAAGATATAACGAGTATTCTCTATGATGTCTTTGATTATTTTGAAGATGTTCGTGAGCAAGGTGGGAGAGTTTTTGTGCACTGCTACCAGGGAGTGTCCCGATCAACCTCTTTGGTTATTGCATATCTTATGTGGAGAGAGGGGTTGAGCTTTGAAGATGCATTCCAGCATGTAAAAGCTGCAAGAGGAGTGACAAACCCGAATATGGGTTTTGCTTGCCAACTATTGCAGTGCCAGAAACGAGTGCATGCTCTACCTGTGAGTCCGAGTTCTGTGCTTAGAATGTACAGGATGGCACCTCACTCCCCATATGATCCCCTTCATCTGGTGCCAAAAATGCTGAATGAGGCAGGGGCTGAAGGATTTGATTCTCGCGGAGCCTTCCTTGTTCTTATTCCTTCTGCTATATACGTGTGGATTGGGAAGCATTGTGACTCTGTAATGTCAGATAACGCCAGGGCCGCAGCGTTTCAGGTAATCCGCTATGAAAAGGCTCAAGGTCCTGTTATAATTATCAATGAAGGCAAAGAGCCTTCTGATTTTTGGAGTGCTCTTAGCCATGGGAGCTTCTTCACTGGTCGTTGCAGCAAAGAAAAGACCAAGGTCGAAGCAAGTTTGTTAGCTGGAACTACTGGCATGATTACTGATAATATCATCCAGCATATTGGTCAAAAGAAGGTTGGTGAATATGACCTTGATTTTGAAATTTTCTACAAAGCACTTGCTGGTGGGGTTGTTCCACCTTTTCCATTATCAGGTACTGAATCTGAGATGCGTCTTCCTGCAAGAGAGAATGGATGGAGTAGATTGAGGCGGAAGTTTTCCAGTGGAATAATGAAAGAATTTATCACAGCCTCCAAATTGTACAGTCATACTGGTGGCCAAGCGAGTCCTGTACTCGATAAAATGGACACAAGTAAAGAAGTCTCTCCTGCCTTGCCTTCATCACCTTCAAGTCCTCAGTGTGATTCACCAGATTCCTTTTCTTCTTATGCAACCAGCAGTCCAAGTTTTAGAGATGCAGGGAACTCTGGTCTTGATTCTGAGCCTTTGCTATCGCCATCACCTTCATTTAGCTCACTTGATTCTCTCTCTTGTTTTCTTGTTAATAAACCAAAGTCTGACACCACATCCCCCTCACTCTCACCTTCAACCTCAGATTACTCCAGTTCGTTCACCTTTTCTCCCTCATCTTCTAATTGGTCCGACTTGGCATACCTATCTGCACAGCCTTCACCTACAAGATTTGAATACGAAGATCCTAACTTAGTGAAGAATGATTCCTTCAAAGAAAGTTCATCTTTACTTTGTAAAGAAACGTCCCTTCCAGCAGAGGAAGCATTTCCAACCTGTCATGCTCTTAGACGGGCAAACAGTTGTTTACAGTACAAAGAAGCTTTCCCCTCACTAGCCGAGCGCAGAGGCAGTCATCCTCCTCCTAGGATGATGTTACGTTGCAATGATGATTCCACTCCAATTTCAGCAAAGTTGGTGAGAACTTCCTCATTTTCTCTCCCTAGCTTTGGAGACGATACAATGAAGTGTCTTGAGTGTGACAACCTTAATGACGGAGATTTTGTCGATACTAGTAAAGAGGAGCTAATGTTGGATGTTGAGAGTTCAACTACTGACAATCAACTCCCAAATGGAGTTCAACCTGACGATTTTTCTGGCAGTTTCTATGACCATCCAATTGTAGTTGCAGAAACAACTGATTTAGGTCTTTACCAATGGCCTTGTATGCATAAATTAGGCTTGGCTTCTGGGGTTTTTGATTCGAGGTCCGTTTATATCATAGTCATTCCTGACTTGAGTTTAGATGAAAATAGTTCCAATAGTTTGTACATTTGGGTAGGGCGTGATGTGCAATGGAATGAAAGTCCAAGTCAAGTGATCAACAATGAATCCATGTGTGAGGATGGTCATGTCCATTGGGAGAAAGTTGGACGCCGTTTTCTTATTCAGAAGGGCCTGGCTACTAGCTCTCTTGTTCAGGTACTTATTCCGTTTTTTTAAGTTCAAATGGGAAATAATTGATAATGTGTGCTCTTTCCTTATTTGTTACTTGTTGCTTCCTTTAATGTCTCATATATACTGCAAGGTCTTTTGTTTAAAATTTGTAACTTGTATTCAAGTTCTTTTCCAGCAAGTGATGTAGAGAGACTAGCTTAGCTTAAGTTAAATTTCTTGTCTTTATAAAATAAATCTCTAGGTGCAGAAGAATAATCTTGTTGTGCAACTTGGGTGTGTAATTTTGTTTGAAATATAATTATTGTTATTTTGAGTTGAATGCAGATAGTGAAAGAAGGTGAGGAACCTGAGCAGCTTCTTAAGCATCTGCCTTGTTTCTCACTTGAGAAGACATATAAGATGTAGTAGGGATAAAACACTGTTGTTGATACCATCTGTTCTTTGCTTCTTCAATCCTATGTCTGGCTAGGATCTTGGTTAGTGTGAGCATCCCAGGCAGTGAAAGTTGAAGGTTTCTGCTTGTGTGGTGTGATACAAATTTCTCTGAGGAAGAGCAAACAAGCCTCTGTATATAAGTATATATACTTTTTGTTGAAAATAAGTGTACTGGTTCTTTATCCCTGTTCCTAGTACATTCAGCACCAATATGTGCGTGGAACTTTTAGCATTGTTACATTCTCTTTTATGTTTTCATCATAAATTGTTCAATCTAGGAGGGGGCTTGTTTGGCTCCAAAGCTTCTTAATTCAATCTTGGAATTTACATGCCTATTGTAAGATAGTTAATTAGACATTCTTTTTGTTGACTTGGTAACAGAGATAGCAACTGTTTCTTCCTTGTGGAATTTAGCATTTCCATACTGACAATACGAGGTGTTTGGACAATGTTTGATTGAACCTGAAAAAAAATGAGTATCTAAAGTTGAAGTTGAAATATTTTTTGGATTTACTGTTTATTTTTTTAGCCGATATACATAAATTATACAGTTATACACATATTATATATATATATTATACATCTCCCGGCTATTTTTAAGCGATAAGACATGAATTCACTTGAAAAGCAAATTGCAATTGTGAGTGAACCAATATCTCACATGAAATATGGCAAATACTACATGGCTCGAAGAAAATGGTACCTATAATCACATAAAAACCACAAAAGCCAGTTGCTAAGCAAGAAGTTGAACCATAAATACGGTGTAATTGAAATGGTCAAGGGTGTCTTTCTTTCAAATGCCAAATTTTTTGGACACTTAAAGTTTTCCTTCCGTATCAATTTATACGAGATAGTTTGACTCACCACGAAATTTAGAAAAGAAAAAAAGAAACTTCTAAAGCTTGTAAAAATAAAAGCTTAAAGGATAAAAACTTTACACGATTATTATATTTGTGTTGCTATAAAAACTTCTCACTAAAAGTAAATTAAATTGTTCTCAAATATAAAAATATATTATTTTTTTAAAAACGAACTAATAAGAAAAACGTGTCATAAATTAAAACAAATGGAGTAATATGAAATTACTGTATTCGTTAAATACTTAGGGTCAAACCATCATCGGCAACTACTAAACTTGGATATCAAATTGAAACAGTCTGATATTGAATTCCAATACTTCAACAAGATCCCAGAATTTTACTTGAATGGCTATTCACATCCTTAAATTCCTTTACAACAAAGCTCATCAGAATTTAAGAAACAGTCTACATAAAACTTCATAATCGAGAAGTCAAACATAGTTCATTCTGTTCATTAGTGAGATGTTTTCAAAATTAGAGGATGAAGCATATTAACATATGATAATATGAACAAAATATGCAAGTTCAAATTCATCTCAAATTTTGTTCTGGGATCTTAGGAAGGCCATTGTAGGGCCCAGCGCACCACCTCTCATGGATCGATATGACCACGAGCTCTTCCCAGAACTCAGCTTACCCCAACTACTTTCCTGAGATAATTCTGTCTTCTTGGCCTTTAGAGTTTCACTGAATTGCTCCCACAGGTTCACTCCGCCGTTTCCTGCAAATCACATAGACGAACTGGTCGTCATGATCTAGCTATGAAATTAAACTGCAATAATGAATTCATAAATCAGTAATCATCTCGGTAATCGGTAAAACATTAGTAGTTTACACCTGAAGGGGTAGATTGTGTTTTTTTCCCATTGTTTACTTCTGCAGCTCCTGCAACAGTCAGATATAAGGTCCCAAAAGAAAAGGATAAAAAAACATGCAATTTATGTTTTAACAATACCATTCCTTAAGCATGGGAAAAACAATGAAAATTACCAGCAGATGGGGTTTCAGTTTTCTTTTTACTGCTTCCAATCACTGGAGTGGACTCATTGGCAGCAGAACCTTCAATAACCTGACCAGGAACTCCTGCTGAGTCTGGAGTACCATTTTTCAGCAGACGCACTTCAAGAAGTGCTGAAAAATCTATCTGCAAAAAAGATGTGGTTTAGTATTGACACTCAAAATATGCATAGTAATAACAGATGACACGCACAGAGTGAGTCAGCCAACTTTCACTGAAGTACCTCCAGAGATCCGTCTTCATTATAAATAGAGCTATCCGGTTGCTTTGAAGACTCATCCTCACTAAAAATGACTGGAAATTCAGCTACTGGCATCAGCAAAACTCTATTTGCTTCAGAATTACACCACGATATTTTCCCAACCTATATAGCAGAAGGGAATATCAAATTTACTATCACGAGCCTATCAATCAGAAGTGCATAATATGATGGAGATAACTTATATACCCGATAGGAGGAAACTTCAGGGGTCCAAGTTGATGATAACTCTAGCAACCGATATGCAATCACAAGACCTTCCTGCCAAAGTTGAAGAACAGTTTGTCTAAATACTAAAATTGCGTGTTACTCAAATCAATAAATACTAGACTGTGAATGCATCATGTGAGTCTCAATTAACCATATATATCAGTGCAACAGATGCATTGAATACAAGAACAAACCTTGGGCACACCAGAAAGAAAAGGAAGTGTATTGAAATCGATTGATTCATGACAATGAGGCTCTTTTTCACCCTTCAACATCTCAAGATGTTCTTTGTTTGAACCTAGAGAATCATTGTTTTGGGGAAACGAAACTTTTTCTTGACCCCATTTCTGTCTCTCACGATTCATCATCTCAGGATGTCCTTTGCTTGAACCTAGAGAGTCGTTGTGGGAAAATGAAACTTTCTCTTGACCCCATTTCTGTCTCTCACAATTCATCATCTCAGGAGAATCATTGTTTTGGGAAAATGAGACTTTCTCTTGGCCCCATCTCTGTCTCTCACGATTTATCATCTCAGGATGTTCTTTGTTTGAACCAGGAGAACCATTCCTTTGGGAAAGAGAGACTTTCTCTTGGCCCCATTTCTGACCCTTTTTCTTGCTCATCATGCCATTCCACCTGAAACTTTCCTGCACATGATATGGAAATTCATCACTTGAGAAAAGAAAAGTTATCCCATTAAGTGCATATATTTCATTTCATGCAACATGCCTACAACTAGCCCCGTCTCCCACACTGTAACCTATATCATTATGCTAATCAAAGATCGTGCAATTTCCAGCAGCAAATGTATCAAATAAGTTTTACAAAGGCAACCAATTTTCTGGTTTTTGCGCCATCATATCTGAGAAGAATGGAAGAAAAAAGGAAAAGGAGGATCAAGCATCCTACTGAAGATTATTGATACCTATCACAGCAGATAGTCACTACTTTGTAAAGGATAAACATGTCTATGCTACAACAGTTAGTGAAGCACTTTTGAAATATCCACCAATCATGAAACACTAACGAAAAAACCAATAATGATTATCACAGATACAACACGAATATTCAATTGGATGAAAATACGGTTGCCAAAGTATTTTCTTTTCTCCTATTTGTTACTATAATACAACATCTGAAATATGGTGAAAATCAATAAGATTAATAGCATTATGTGAGCTTCTACAAAGTATAGCTGCATAACTTTATTTCGTAGCACAATCTCGTTTAATTCCATGTTCATCATGAAAAAGTAAAAACTGAAGAACATGCATGAGTCCTCCCCTTTATTTTCCCTCTTTGGTGCATCTTTCAGCTAACCATCCACTAAGCCATTAAGCGATCTGAAGTTAAATTGTAATTGCTTGACATGTCGGGAGAACACATTCTTGAGAAAAGGTATGCTCAAAAACTTGGATTTCAAAATCTAAAACTTTTCATTTGGAATAAGATACAGAGTTTCAAAGAAAAATTAAGAAAAAGGAGCATCATAGTACAATTTGAGCAAAACATACCACTTCTACTTGACTCTGCTTCGAAACTAGTTCTGCAACAGCCAGAAGATTTATGTTAGAGCTTTTCCATAAAATTTAAGAAGATGCAAGACTGACCATTGAATCAGATTCGTATTTTAGAGTGGGCAAGGAATTAATACACAATCTAAAACCCGTCACCAAGAAAAAAGAAGGAGAGGGAAAAAGAAGACTAGCGAACACGGAAAACCAATAACTGATAAAAAGCCACAAGTTGTATTAAACCAGGGCCCACTGCACCAATCAGTATGCCACACCAAATTTGAGCATGTTATATCTATTCCCTTGGCACGGACAGAAAACAAAGATTAATGCCAATTACAAGCACCAAATTATGACCCACTTCATCTTTTCAGCACAATCAATCAGCTTATAATTTGATAAAATACAAGGTTGTGTAATAGTTACTGAAGTGAGAAAGAGCTACAGGTAAATATGTGTGTATCTTGAGAACGTGGAATCAAAACAGAGAGGGGCGCAAGACCTTTTCCTAGAGGTTCAAAGCGAATATGCCCAGGCCTTATCTCAACTGGAACAACTTCATCTTCTGTGTCACTATTTTGACATGATTTTCCAGACGATTTGCTTTTTTCTTCTGCATGCTTTTCTTGGTCTGTATCTCTATTCTGTTCTTCACCATGAAATTGCTTCCAATGCAACTACACATGTGAGACTGTGTTGTCAACAAAAACAGAAGTAGAAATAAAAGATTTGTCTATGTTAGATCACTTACTAGTCCTTTTGGTTGGCCAGTTACCTCTTCTTTTTTAGCTTTAGTTTTCTGCTGCTTCCAATTTCGCTGCAACGTTTGTGATTTAAGTTTCCAGTACATGAAATAGAAGCAACGGTAATGTAAGTTTTATCAATATATTACTACTCACGTGTCCCTTTGTTTGGCCATTAGCCTCATCATTCACTCGCCCCTCTGGTTGGCGGCTAGGCTCTCCTCTTCCAGCTTTAGCTTGCAATTCTTTCCAGTTCCGCTGTAAGAATTTACCCAACAAAAGTTACATTGTATGGCAATAATAGTTGGCATCCTTATTTTAAAAAATGGCAGTAATAGTTGGCATATCTGCGCCATTCGATTACTTACCAGTCCTTCTGATTCAACAAGTGTGTTCTTCTCCTGAATTTTGGCCATCTCTCGCAACCATTGCCTTCTAGCCTTCTTTCTCTTGGCATTTCTACTAGGACCCTGACAGACAGAATTGACATTTAAGTACTTTAAGACAATTAAGTTAGATCTTCAAAAGTAAATTTGAGAAATGCAATTCACCCTGATTTTTCATTTTCTGGACAAGCCAAGGTATTTATCAATGTGCACAAGTCGATGCTAATATACTAAATCAAGTAACTCAAACCATTAACAACTTCCAACTAGCCAAAAACACTAGTATTTAACTAACTTCACAATGCAATATAATCATTTTAGATTATCGAAAACAGCCTCTCTACCTTCTAGGTGGGGGTAAGGTCTACGTACACACTACCCTCCCCAGACCCCACAAGGAAGACCCCACTTGTGGGATTACACTGGGTTTATTGTTGTTGTTGTACAAAATGCCAGCACAATTATAATCAATCTATGATGAATCCTCTGAATGGATTCAGAAGATTCATACCGCGAACACCAACTAGTTTGGGATTGAGCCGTTTGATTGATTAAAAAGTACACAATGCAATATGGAATGCTACAATTGAAAAGCTTAAACGGGTTTGAAATTATCCCGAGAAATGGTTCTGCTGTTGTGCAGTGGAATTGGTATTGAAGACAATGATCATTTTTTCCTACAAAATGCACAGTGACTTGTCAGCTGAAGGATCTAGTTCTACCGATTGTTGATTGAGGAAGGACCTTTTTAATTGCTTTGTTAAAATAACTCAGGACCTGTTTTATTGGTGGCAAGGATGCAAGCTCACAAAGGAGCTGAAGAATATTTGGAAGAATACTCCATCCTGCATAGCATCGGTTTTGTGGTGACGACGGCTGGTCACCTTTTGAAGTTCAAGTGTCTTGGCTTATTAGGCCTCTGATGTAAATGTCTTTTTGTGCATGATTAGGAACATGGAAGAATTTATAGACTTGTTATATGATATGATAAAGGAGGAGGTACATTTTTGTAATACCAGCACCACTTACTGCTGGTACGAAATCTTTAGCTTACTGAAAACCAAAAAAGTACACGTTGCAATATAATTTTTCCGATGATGGTGTCTGGCCAGCTAGCCTGCTACAACACACAAGCATAGGAATTGAGTGATCCTTCTACTATAGAATCTTATCACTCTTGTGTGAGTTTGACTGAGAGCAAGTGCCCCATGTAAATAGTCATTGCAATATCTCGCCTTTCTATGTAAGCATCTCGTGTGTAGTGAAGATCAAATATTAATCTTTCAAAGTTTATGACTATTTCTTCCAAATTCTCCGACCAATAGAAGCAACTGTGTAAAAAATTCTATGTAAACAGAAAATAGATGGGAAAAGGCAGCTATTTTATGAACCTTTTTTTTTTTTTGAGAAGGTAACAAAATATTACGAACCTTTTTTTTAGTTGCGTCAGAGTTGGGGGTTGTCTCTTTATTCTCCACATTGCTTTTTTGAACCTCGTCATTTCTATAAAAAGAGAGAACTTTTGAGACAAGCTAGAGACACATCAAATACATTTATGCAAGATAAAGAAAGAGAGAAAACTCGCACTTGCAAATGCCTCTACCAGCCAAGAGTTGGAGAAGGTAAACATTGCACGAAAGAGAAGAGGTCTCCACAGCAAGGGATAAGCAATTTCTCGATTTTAAACGTGAATGTCAAATTGTACTTTATAATTCAGAGTACCCCCTTTTGCATGATAATGTCAGATTAACTTTGTCAAGCCACCACAACCAAAAGTTGAATTACGGATGAAATTTGAAGTATATGGAAAAGAAAAAGAATTCAAAATATTCACCTGCAGAACATGGAAGGAAAAATGGGTTCTTGCCTTTTAAATAGGACTGTAAAGTCCAAACACAAAAAAAGATCATATCCTATACAACAGAGCAACCAGCAAAGAGCATACATAATCAAAGCCAAAAACGAAACCAAGAGAGTCAATACCTTTAATTATCTTTTAGTATTTGAAAATATACGAAGGAAATGGATCCTCAATCAAGAAGTGAGCACAGAGCCAGGTCCAAAAGTGATGCACCAAGAAGGTTAGCAGAAAGAGAACATATAAAACCAAAAAATTATACTCCCATAATAACTCATAGAAAGGGATTACGGCTTCCAAAGGACATACTTTTTCGTGCTGGGAGTAACGCAATTGTCCTCACTACTCTCAGCATTTCCTCTATTATTCTCCATATCTTTGTTTTTTGTATCAGATCTACTCTGTTTCTTGCTAGTAAGATCTTGTTGTTTCTTGGTCTGCTCATCAAGCTTCTCCTTAACATCAGAACAGTGTTTCTTTTTCCTATGATGAACAAAGGATTCAACAAGTCATTTTTAAAGCCACAAATCTAGGCAAGTCAGAAACACCAAACAAGAAATCAAGAATTACTTTGAGCTAGGAAGCATTTCTGATGCTTTTCTTTTCTTGGAAATTGTAGCATTTTCCCCGTGTGAAGTATCTTCCTTTGGCTCTGCCTCTTCTTCCTTTTCAAAATCATCTTCAGACTCTTCACTGTCAGAAGACTCATCTTCACTGTCAGGAGATTCATGGCCAAACGCTTCATTTGCCACTAACAGTGGTCCATCTATTTCAGGTTGCTTCTCAACAATTTGGAGATTCTCAACTGCATTGGGACCATCATTTCCTTCGACAGCTAAAATCACCTTTTGTCCATTATTTCCGTCGACAGCTAAGTGGCCTCCTTTCTTCTCCACACTAAAGCAAAAATATCAGATTAGAGCAGTTCAATCTACATGAGAAACAGAGAAACCACGGGAGACAAATCAAAAATCAAGCAAAACCTGACTACATCTTTGTCCTTCAAAATATATGTTGATTCAAAAGGAGGCAAGACAAAACCATCCATCTGCATGTGATGACAAGAAAGTGAGCCAAACCAGAGATAATGTTCTTTTTAGTTCCCCTCAACACCACAAACTAACCAAGCGCACCAGAGAAGAAAACTCACAGCATTGAATCAAAAAATGATAACTGGGAGCCAGAGTTGAAGCAAAAAAAAAAGCAGTAATCAAGAGGAAACAACTCAAGAACAGAATGAGAGGGTTACAGAAACAATGCAAATTAATCAAGTGCACGAGAACCATAGTGCTCAGAAAAGAAAATCCACAACATTGAGGGTGTATTTGGCTGCAGAGGAAGACATTCTCCGTGAAAACGTTAGTGCTTGATTGAGGTTGAGTTTATGCCCTTGTCCAGAAGATGGGGAATAATTATGGGGTTTGGTGTTATTTTCAAGTATCAAAGGTTAACAACGATGTCAAAGTGTTGGTTGAAGCAAGTAAATATGGAGTAAGAACTGATATATTTGTAAATGAAAATAACTTCCGCCTATAAGTGAACAAAGTCATTTTTCGAAAATTCTTTCAGGGAAAATGTTTTCCCCAATTCAAGGTAACCAAACACTATAAATTGATTTCATCAAGGAAAGCATTTTCCATTTATCTTTTTTTTACTCCACACCAAAAAGACACCCAATCCAAAAATTACTACTATAAGGTACAGCACACATTTGAAGTAAACAAAAGCAGTAATCAACAGGAAAAAAGAACTCGGAATCTAAGGATACATAAAAAGAGTTTAATTTTTTTTCTTTTTTAACTTAGGGAAAAGATAAGCTATAGGCAATAACTGAAGCAAACAAAAGCAATAAACAACTCAAGAATGTAAGGAATTAAAAAAAAAAAAAAAAAGAAAAAAAAAGAAAGATTCAACCTTTTCTTTTAACTTAGAGCACATGCAGAAAATAAAAAAAGGAGAGGGAGGGAATTACAGAGACACCCACAACATGGAATCCAAAAATAATAAGCTATATAATTGAAGGAAACAAAATGAGAAATCAACAGAAAAAGAAAACATTTAAAAAAATTATCTTAGGGCACAGGAGTTAAACTTAAAATGAAGAAGCAAAACCCACAACATGGAATACATAAATGAGTAAGGTAGAAGCAACAACTGAAGCAAAGAAAAGGGGGGAAATTCAAGAATGGAAGTAAAACATAAAAAGATTCAATTTTTACAGAGAGGAGGATGCCATGAGGACAAGAAGCATGGAGCTGAAAAGTGCGGAGAAGATAAGAAGAGAGATCATTGATGGTTGTGTGTAGTTGGGGTTTGAGAAGGAACCAAATCCTTTTGAAACCCTCAGTTTTTTGCAAGTCACTTAGAATGTCAGGGTCTTTGAACAACAACCGAAGCCTAACGCCCTCCATTTGTTACATGCAAACCCAAAGACTATCGCTAACTATGGTTTTGGGGTTTTGCAGACAAAGAAAGGAGCAATCTCTGGTGGCAAAGACTGAAGACCCTCTTCTACTTAAAAACAGTTAAACCCTCGCTGTTTCCGGCAAAAACCTCACTAAATTGCCCGACTAGTCCATTTCACCGTCCTTTTTTTTTCCCTTTTCTTTGTTACAATTTCCAAAGGCTATATTTATGTTTTGTTTGGCCAAGCTTTTAGAGTGTCAAAAACATTTTTTTGTTGAGCTATTTGGCTAAAAGAAAAATAAGACAAGTATTCTTAAAGATGTTATAAATTATTTTAACAAGTGTAGAGGAAAGATTTAACTACTTATTAAACAAATCCAGCATATAAAATTAGAATACAATAATTCCAACTCTACTAAAATATCAGGAGAATAATTTTTAACATTTGAAGGTGACTGATGAAACCTCTCTTTTTCCTCATAATTTTATCGGGTTGAAAGTCCATGGATTATTAGCTGTAATTTTAGTTACAATTCAGTGATTGTAACTCTAACATGTGCTATATCACTTAGGTGGCTGCACATCTTATTCAATGAATTGTGATTTTTTCATTTAAATTTTTTATTGATGGACTAGTAAACTCATTGGACACTTTAATCCAAGCTTGGCCCAAAATGAGTGACACTCAGTCCTTTATTTTATACCTCAGTCTACCTGCTACTTTTCTTTTTTGTTATCTCACGTACTCACTATGCATCCTCATCCAAAAAATTGAAAAAATAAAGAAATAGAGGATAATTTTATGAAAACTAAGAGAAAAATAGGTTCTTTTAGCTTTCTTTATTTGCATCATCATTGATCATCCCCATCCGAAAGAATTTTGAAAGGTTTGTGAAATAAGAATTCACAACTTTCTTTTCTTGCCTCGCCTATTCACTTTGCAACCCACCCCCCAACCCCACCCTCCAAAAAAAAAAAAAAAAACAGATGGATATTTTTATTTGAGAAATTTGAATTCTTATGGATATTTTTATTCGAGAAATTTGAATTCTTGGCCCGTTATTCCAAAAAATAACTGGTGTTGCGGATTTGTTCTTTTCACGAAAAAAATGTCAATCCTCACGTCAAAAGCATTACTCAAACACCATCATACACGCTAGAAGAAGATACACAGTATAATTAATAATTTTTGGCATCAAGGTAGCCTTTTTATTGTTTTTATTAATATAACTATTCTTTTCATCAGTTTCAGCAGCTACTTTTCCTCATCAGATTTGGCTATGGCGATTCATGCATTCTCGTACCCACTGCTGCATTCTTTGCAATCTAATTTGACGAATTAAGCATCAGTCCCAAGAAGGAAAAAGAAAAGACACTATGTAGCAAACTAGCAATGATCTTCTATTAACACTTGCCAAAATTCTACATCAAGGAGATAAATCTCATAGAAATCAAAACATTATTCTCAAGGTGTAGTCCACGTAGGAAAGTGCAAGAAAATGGTGATTCAGTAGCAATCAGCCAGCCAAGTCCAGAAAGTTGATAAAGAAACTCTGCTGGAACATCCTCCTTTATAAACCCCTGCAGGAAGAGGAGTCATGGCCGTCAATTTACAAATGAAATCAGTTTTGGATGGTCATATATAGGAAACTGGCAATGCGAGAAAAGTGTTTTACTTTAATCAGAAAAAGAGCTAGCTAAAAAATTGAAAATACAAAGAAACATGCAAAGCTATAGTAGCTGAGAATTCTCAACAAAAAATGCTTCAAAACCCACGAAATGTGAACAGAAAACAAATGCATATCTTATTTTTCCCCCTGGGAGAAGAATTTCGAGTCATAAAATGACTTTTCACGGCTCAAAATATAATTTTACAATTAAATGTGAGTAGATTTCATCTGCAAATGGCAAACATCTCAAGTGCAGTTTGCTTAGGCAACTGTGGATGGAGTTGGCAACAGACATGAAGCTCCATACATGGAACACATCACAAAACTTGAAAGGACAAGGGAAAGCAAGCAATGCCAAAAGGATGGCAACAGATGCAAGATCCTATCTTCAAGTTTGAGATTAGCAATACCTACGCTTTTTTCCCCTTTTACACCCTTCTTATAAATGGGGAGTCAAAGCTTCACGCATTAAAAGCTTCACAATATTCCCTCTAAATCCATGTGCATATGCTATAAAATGCTGTTTAAATTACAAAGGTTAAGTATCACAGACTGAATGTATCACTTTCATTTGCTCTAAAATTTTCTACAAGGACTTAATTTCCCCAATATTTTCATGCTCTACTATTAAGCTTGTGCCCAATTAGAGTGAGACAAAAAGGATTACATCGGTGAGCTAAAGAAAAAAGCTGAGTGCACAGATCTTCTTTCCCAATATATCCTTTCTTTTGCTCAGCGGTGTGGATAACAATTAGATGCCATTTTTGGAGAAATTCTTCACCCGGTGTCTAGTTTTGTCATTGGACACCATGCTTTCTGTTGCCTCTAATATTTTAGAGTACAACGATGAACAAAATAATCCTTTCTACGTCTTATTCCAACATGAGTAACTCATGATCTTCAGTAAGAAAAACTAGGAAAAAGTACACTTCCTTCCAAGAACAAAAAGCTCCTAGCCTCCTTTTTTTATCTTGCTAGATACCCATGACCTCGTACTCACCCTACCTTTCAGCTTCATATCCCTTCGGACCCTATAGTTCTCCACTCTCCATGCACCACTCAGCTTTTGGCCCTTCAGAACAAGAGCACCGACGACAGACTAGTATGTCTAACATCCCGTACATCCAATGAGCAGTGACCGAGGACAAGAACTGCCTAATGTTCAACAGAATCATTTTAGTCACTTAGTGAACGAATACTAGATCTAAGACAAAAGGATTGAACAAATAGACTACACAGTGCTTGCATTTCTCCATGTATCCAATCCCTTCATTTAAGTGAAATGCCCGCAAGATCCTAAACTCTGAAGCTAGCATATTCAAATTTGGAATAACAACACGACAAAGATAAGAGAATCTAAACACTTGCATACATTGTATCTCAACTCCAGGAACTTATCTAAATTCAGCACTTATACATGAATTCCGCGTATCATTAGAAAATGTGGTTACTTGTGATGTTTACACCTGAGCTCTTCCCCTTTGTAAATAGCGAAAAGTGCAACTGACATCAACTTCTTAAATTATTGTCTTATAATCCAAACGAAAGAAACAGTTAATTCCAAATCAGATAAAATTGCCCTTCAATCATCACTATGTAAAATACACCCAATGACAAGGCACTAGAGTAGTTCAGTGATTAAACAACCTGCAAACATTGCACACATTTAGATCTTATCTGCATTACAATTTTAGTATTTGACTCCTTTTACCCCACCTTTTGTTACATTATATATGCACATGCATATTTAAACGGGGACAACCCTTTGGCAAGCTTATTTGAGTCAAGATAACCTTGGCAAAAGAGGCATACAACTGTGCACTAGGTGTTACATGTGCCAGTAGAAAGAAGAGAATGTCTTCCATCTTTTTCTCCATTATAAAGTAGAAGAGATATTTGGAGCATGTTCTGGTATATTTTTGGGGCATGCTGGATAATGGTTCCTGCATGCATTTTTTTGGTGTACCTAGACACAGAGAAACCGTAGATTGCTTTGATGGAATCTCAACTTCCATTCAATCCTTAAAAGTTAAGTGTCTTTTAAAGCTTTTTGGTTGGAGCAACTTATACAAAGTATTGAACGGATCATAGATTTTGTTAGCTCCCTAAGCTTTACCTAGTGTCATCCTACTGGACCCAATTTCCTTTTATAAAATTCTTTTTAATATTGGTAGGAGACTCGAACCCAGGACCTCTGGCTACTATGATACCATATTGAAGTGTGTGACCATCTTATCTAAAAGCTTAACACTATAGGAAATTTGACTTTTAACGACCATTTCTTAACGAAGGGATGTGAATCAAGTCGTTCTAAATATATTTATAGCGACCAAATTATTTTCCGGTCGGTAAAATCAATTTTCTGCTCATCAATACCGAGGGGATAATACCAAGTCTTACACAAATATGATTTCCCGTCGTAAAACTAGAATAGGAAAAAACAAAAAATTAAAAAAAGCGCCAATTCTTTCCCTCAAATTTTCCCAACCCATCCCTCCAAATAAAACATAAAAAAAGCCCTAGATACAAGCAAAACTGACTTAGGGACGCAAATCTCCCTCTGCCTACTCAGTACTCTCTCATCGTCATCACCCAAGATGCCATCTCTAACATTCGCCTTTCTTTCATAAGTTTGGTCTTTTGTTTAATTTGCGAAGCAGACATGAGGTTCGATTAAACACTTGTGATTTCTCTCCTAATTTACTTTTCAAATTTCATTATTTTATTTAGTATAGCAGTTTAGTTTCTTTGATCTCCGTTAAGCATTGGTATTACCAGCGAGTTGGAATTTACAAACTGATGTGAAGTCTGCTAAAATTGAGATTGACAAGTCCTTATTTTTCTACCTATATCTTTATCTTTGCAGTGGAAGACTAGGGCTCTTTTTTAATTTGTAAAAAAACACACATTACCTTGTTTGATGAAATGCATGTGTGTGAGAATTTGACAAACATTGAATTATTAGGAACTGAGTATTAAAGATTATGCTGGATGGTTGTGAGGGAATTGCATGCGAATATAAAGATTATGGGTTTTGCTTTTAGTTTCTAGAATCTTACAAGAACCATGTGAACTAAGTAGTTATAAGAATTGATGTAAGAAAAGAATTCTAGTTATCTAATGATGCTCTAAGGAGAGAGTGAAATTCGTTAGAGTGACTATATGTTGAATATGCTAAAGTAGAGGATTGGCAAGAAAACAAAATCAGTATATCACTGTGTGAATCTCCACCTTTCATACGCAGAGAAAAATGAGGATGAAAGATAAGAAAGTACAAGAAATTGGTGCGCCGCTGGAAGGGGAGAAAGACAGGGAAGGAGGAACGTGTTTTCTTATAGAGTGAAGAGAAGAGATTGATTTCATCATTCTTCATAAATTCTAGCAAGCTTATTTTTTTAATATGATGTATACAAAATTTTCAGCAGTCAATTACATGTACATAATCAATATAAGGGTAAGCTGTTAATTTCAGAAAAGAAAAAAATAATAATTTCACTTATGTCAAACCGAGCTTGCTCAAGGACCAAATAGTGAGCGAAGTGTAAAAATCTATAATATAAATCATAGTGTATATATTTCGTATTAACTAGTGATTGAGCTATACATAGTGACTAATTAATTACATGGCACTGTAGTGACTTCATCACGAGTTTAGTTTTGAAAGTCATGTCACTGGTTTCTTTTTCTGTTCAGCAGTTGGTATTTTCTCCATTACTTTAGATCAATAACTTCTCTACATTATAATGGAGTTGTCATAGTCTAAACCCTTTATAAGTCCTTTCAGGCTTCGGAGCGAGGATGTTTGACAGTAATCCTCAAAAATCTTTTTTATCGATTTATAATCAAGGTGTTCAACGGTGATAATTCTCCAAGTATTTGTAATCAGTGTGCCAATTAGAAGCATGTTAATATCATTTGCAATTAATAACTGTCTGAAGACGGCTTTACATGTATATTAGATGTGCTTATAGTTTGTATTAACTAGTGAACTTTGATCTAGATCAATGTGTTCTGAATACTTTCTTGGTAATTGCAGGGTTTGAGTAACTTAAGTTGGATATGAGTATTTCATATATTTGCTACTTGTATTTTGATATTAGAAGTCTTAACGTGGAACTTCATCTCCAAAGAATTTCCTGCTTTGCTGGTAATGTCTCTTTGTTGTTAATCTTTTAGAACACGTGCACATTTGATATACATGTTGGTTAATAGTTTTCTTTTTAAATGTATTATATATTTTGAGAAAAACCATCTTAGGAATGAGAGGTATAGTTTACGAAACTAAAGTGGACATTTAAAGATACTTTAATTTTTACCGGGAGACAGACTTGTATACATCAATACATTCTAGGAAACTATAGGGTGACAGGCCGGAATCACTTATGAGGCCTTAGCTTTAGATTGTAGTTTAGAACCTTTACTAACTTTATAGCTACTTGCAAATCAATGGAAAAAAAGAATTTCAGAATTGTGTTGTGATAATTTGAGTTTCTTCTCCAATAACTCAAAAACATATAGCAGATGCTTTTAGCTTTCAAAAATTGATGAGTCCTCCAAAATCTTTCTCTACCATATATCATGTAAACTTGTAATCTCTTTCTTTATTTTCTCTAGCTCCAACAAGATGTTTTATGGCGTATGCAAATTTCATGTTCTAAGTGAATATACTGGTAGTGAACATGCAAGGTTGTTTGCTATGACTTAAACTCAATGAATATTTAATATGTACACCTTTACAATTATTGAAAATTAGTTTGCTATGAAGGTTGAATTGAGTATAAAATAGGAAAAGCATTAGTGGAATTTGTATCCGTGACTTTTCAAATACGCATTGTGCACTTTAAGCTGCATAGCTGATGATATTTTAAGTCTTAAACTGGAACATTTTGGGCTCCTACTGGGTAGTATACTTTAGAGTTCAAACAATTGTAAGGATGGTCCTCATTGTGTACCAGATGTGGGTAGACTAATGCCTTTGGCAAGCTCAGATGGAGTAATTTTTTGGTTGCAGGGACAGTTTGCAAGAGAAGCTGGTTCCGGTACGATAGGAGCTAAATTTAAACCCCAACCTCCTTCTTATCCAACGGTAACTTTTTGAATTTACAAAAGCATCCTCCTTCAGCCAGCTTTTTTCTTTTTGGGAGGATCATATATTCTTGATTGTTTGAGTATAAGAAATAAAAGGGTGAAAATGGAATGGAGCGGATATAGAAGACTCATATAATTGACCCTAACTAGTTCGGGATTGAAGCACGGTTGATGTCGCAATATATGTTCACAGTTGCAAACTGATATCACGATAAGAATTTTTATTAGAACTATATAGTGACTGATGGATTTTGTAGAAAATTCATCTCTAGGAAATGTAATTCTTCTTGGTATATTATTTTACCATTGTTCTTTTGACCGATCAAGATTTTGAAGTTTGAAGAAACTGTCAAGGAAGAAAGTGCAGAGCAAGTATGAGCAGCAACCGAAAATGTTAAAGATCAAGTTGAAGCACAAAAGGAACATGTTTTTGGGTTTCTCAAGCGTTATTTAAAGATATTTTTATTTGTAATGCTACAATGTCATACAATTTAGGTTGGTACATTTTTGGTAATGTGAGGTTTTATCTCTTGTAATTATCTATGAAATTTTATATGAATATTGATGATTTTGTATTTTTTCATATTTGCTTAAGTGTAATGTATATGAAAGAAGGATTACTATTTAGTTTTTATGTATCGAGCAATTACCGTATAATGATAGGATGCACTTTTAACAACTAGATTAGTTGTTGTAATTAATGGATTTTCATGACTGGAATAATAATTAGCGAAAGGAAAATTTGGTCGCTAAAAGTAGGTAGAACGACCAGATTTCTTGTTGTCGCTAAATGTTTTTTAACGACCGAATTAAACTTTTAACGTCGAAGCTTTTAACGGCCGGATATTTTTCGGCTGTTAATGACTAATCATGACTGGATCATCATGACTGGATCAGGACGTTTAACGACCAAATCCCCTCGCTAAAAGCCTTTTTTCCTATAGTGATATAAGTTGTTAGAGAGAACACACTTTTTATTTACTTAATTATGTCTCAACACTTGTCAATGAAATTTCTTACTTTATAAATAAGTTAAAAAACCATGATAACTTCATTCACGTACAGAAAATTGGAGATTGTTCACTAATAATATGAGTCAATCAACTTCCTTGGCAACTAAACATCAGTTACAATTTTCACCTATCTTAAATAAGCAAAACTAAACCTAGTGCGCGGAAGGTAGGGCAAACTGAAACTCCTCACAGTAAGCACCCATATGTAACAATGCGCTCTAAGCAGTTGAAGCTTATTACGAAGCCAACTCTTTCGCACTGAGATAAATGTAATCTTTTCTACACATCATAGCAAAAATTAGTCAACTTCTTTCTCTTTCTCTTTTGCCCTCAATGAGGGAAATAATTGTCTCCGCAAATTTTAGTCATCATCAGCAATCAATTCATGCCATTTAGCATGTCATTAACATAAAAGCAACTTACTCCATTCCCAACATGATCCATTTAGAGCATTGCAATCTTTCCTACACTATCATAGCACAAATTAGTCAGGTACAAGTTCTCAAGTTGCTATTTTTCTACTTTTTCCAATGCCCTCCTTGAAGAACAGAACTATCTTTGAGTTCTAGTCAATATCAGCAATCAATTCATGTCATCTAGCTTGTACTTATCACAACACCAGCTTGCTATCTCCCCAACACGGTCCATTATTGGCACTAATAAAATCGACAACATTCTTAGTCTTCCTGGTAACATTTCCTTACTTTAGGAACATCATAAACAACACCGACACCCTTAATCCCAAACTAGTGGGTTCAGCATTGAACTCATTAAAGGGCAACCTGGTTCACTAAGATCCTGCTATGCGCAAGGTCCGGGGAAGGGCCGAACCACAAGGGTCTATTGTACGCAGCCTTATACTGCATATCTGCAAGAGGCTATTTCCATGGCTCGAACCGGTGACCTTCTGATCGCATGGAGGCAACTTTACCAGTTAAGCCAAGGCTCCCCTTCAAATCCATTAAACTCATTGCACTTCTAACACTATGGGTTCAGATATAATATTTATTGAAAGTTTAGTAGGTATGCACATACATATTTATATTCCAAGTCGAAAATACTGGATTTGGATGAACCCATAACCAAAGGCTACATCTACCACGAGCCTATATGAAACCTCTATATCTATTTCACTCCAAATCGAAAATCATTTGTTTTTTGTTTTTCATACCTGACTTTCTTGATGAGGATGGCTTTGAGCTTATGAGCAAGGTCTTGAGAACGAAGTTTACGTTCAAGGAGCTTACGAGCCAAGACGCGCTTCTCCGAGTTCTTGATGTGGTGAAGCTGTTCACGCTTTATGAGGCGTTCCATTCCGCTGCACTGCATTTTCCTCTGCATCAAGAACAATGCTTGGTCTAGGTTGCTGTTCAGCACCTTCACCCGTATGCCCCGCCATTGTTGTAGCTTATGCTCCCAACTTAGTGGATTCAACAATGCTACATTCGGTCGATTGAAGATGGTGGATCCATGCTTCGCTACTGAGCTCATCATTTCTTAGGGTTTCTCGATTTGTTTGGTCCTGAAATGCAATTGGGGCCTGAAATTAGTTTTAGAAATACCAAGTCAAATCAAGATTCTAACATACTATCATGCATCAATATCATGGCTCTTAAAAAAAATATAAGTCTTGTAATCAAAGGAATGGATAAAGATGCCATCTCACTCTACAAAATTCTAACAGATTGCAATGTCTTTGAATAAATTAACATAACATGCAAATGGATTAGAAGATAATATCACATAGCGAACTTACTTCAGTTTCTTAATGGTCAAGTATATTGGGTGTAAGCTTAACTGCCTCCTATATCAATATCTCCTTGTAGCAACCTAGCAAGACAAGTTTTACAAGGAGTATTAAATTCAAAATATCAATTGTTGACTACGGTTGAAAAAGAATATCATAAACTCTGCCACATAGTACTCCTGAGAACTAGAAAAATATCTTTTGGTTATAGAAGAAGTGAAGATGAGTATTATGTTTACAACATTCAATGCGAACATAAGTATTATAGTTGCAACAGCTTGATTCAGTCCAAAGAAACATTATAAAAGATCATTCAATTGTAACTTATTTGACCTTAAGATCCAATTTAATATATTATAGCTTGTTTGGCCAAGCTGCAAAAATAAGCTTATTTTCATAAATGTTTTTTTCCAAAAGTAATTTTGGTGAGAAGTAGTTTGTGTTTGACTAATTTATTTGAAAAGCACTTCTGAGCAGTAACTAGTGTTTGGCCAAGCTTTTAAAAACTGCTTCTAAGTGTATTTTTCTCAAAAGTGCTTGTCAAAAAAGTGCTTTCGGAGAGAAGCTACTTTTTTCTGCTTCTCCAAAATTACTTCTGCTTCTTCTCAAAAGCACTTTTTTTCATTCTAAAAGCTTGGCCAAACACTTCAACTTTGAAAAAAAAAATACTTTTTTTGAAAAAGAAAAAGTGCTTTTGGCTTGGAGAAGCTTGGCCAAACAGGCTATTATTTTGAAAAGAGCATTTACCTAACTAACACATGACAAAAGCACGCAATAAGGAGCAGACATGAACCAAAATATTCTATACCGAGAAAAGAAGAAGAAAATGAGTTACAAAAGCTGTGTGTGATTCTGACAGAAAGCTCTCTAGTGTTCCAACAAGTACATCAATGATATTTCTTAGTTAATTATCTCTTCAGGTGATCAAGGGGTTCCTTTTTCAATACGAGATTTAGGATGTTGAATATAATCTCATTGCTGCTCTCTGACCACATTACACGTTCAATAAAGATAGATCCAACATTGGCTTGTACCATGTTTCTCTTTGCCTAGAACGTAAGTTGGCACAAAAAATAAAATCAAAGAAGCTCAGTTGCCCCTTCAGGCTTCATATTATAATAAGTAGCAAAGTCAAAACATCCACACATTTCCTTGTAGTTAGGTTCTACTATATAGTGTGTGTGTGTGTGTGTGTGTGTGTATATATATATATATTTTGTTAGGTTCTACTATATAATGTGTGTGTGTGTATATATAATATATATATATATATGTATATATATGTATGTATGTATATATATATATATATATATATATATATATATATACACATATATGTATGTATGTATGTTCAAAAGAAGAACCAGATTTCAAATTGCAGCGGGAAAAGAAAAATGACGAATTCAGAGTATGTTGGAAAGAAAAATATGAAGTTCTAATCATCACGACAAAAAATTATAAACTCATAGTCCTAGCAAACAGGAAGCATAACAATTCCATCAATGCCCACAAATGCATAGTGGAGAACAGAAATTTGTTGAACAAAGCAAGCTAACGTGTTAATCAAATAAGGGAATAGTGTCGCTAGTTTGCCCTTCATTATAGAGAAACTGTTTTGTTTTTCAGGTCTTTGTTGTGTACCTTTTCTAGTCTACTTAAACTGACAGCAGCACAAGTCACAAAAAGAATTAACAGGAGAAAATGTCACAAGAGTAGTTTGCTGACAAAGTTTAAAGAGCAACCAACCACAGCAATGTATGATCAACCACAATTAACCATCATGATGCAACGTTGCCACTATCATACTGTTTAAGGAAATTTTGTAACATTAACACATCAAACTACATTACCAAATCTGCTGTCATGTGATGTTTATCAATAATAAGCTCAATAAATCTTTTTTTTTGATGGGTAAATAATATATTATATAAATATTTGCACTAAGCCAGTGCAACAGGCATAATTACAGGTTGTGCAAATCAGCAGTTGCGCTGGTACAAGAACCAGTTTGCACCAAAAAGCAATCAACAAAATGCAGCTAAGTTTAAGGCACTGTAAATTTCTTCTTTTGCCTTCAAAAATTCTACTGTTTCTTTCAAGCCAGACAGACCACCAGATAACTTGAGGTACAGTGTTCCATGTCTTTTGAGCTTTCATGCATAGACTCTCCCTGGTCCAGCACTTCAGCAATTCTGAAATGGAGTTAGGCATGGTCCAAGACATACCAAATATTGAAAAGAACATGTTCCATAACTGGTTTGTAACGTTGCAATGCAAAAAAAGGTGGGAAACATCTTCAGATTGTTCTTCACATAAAGGACATCTGCTGCGCAGCTTGAAACCCCTCTTCTGGAGATTGTTTTCTGTGAGGCATGCCTCCTTAGCCACAATCCAAGAGAAGCAAGAAACTTTTAAAGGTGCCATGCTGTACCATTTTTTTTCCTAGGCCATAACTCACTGTTGCTAAAACCCAGCATATAGTAACAACTTTTAACTGAAAAAATGCCCTTGGGGTGACCTTTCCAACTGATAGAGTCCTTTGTTGTGGTCCAAGGCCATAACTCACTGTTGCTAAAACCCAGCATATAGTAACAACTTTTAACTGAAAAAATGCCCTTGGAGTGACCTTTCCAACTGATAGAGTCCTTTGTTGTGGTCCAAAACAGCATTGCTTAGCATTTGTAGCAAGAGGCCTACCCTCTCCATTTCCCAATCATTAATACTCCCTCTAAGACTCAAATTCCAGCCTTGCGATGTATAGAGATCTGCAATTGCCCCATTGTGACGCAAGGATAGATTATAAAAAATCTGAAAATTGGTCTTTTAGTGGCGTATGACCCAACCATGCATCTTTCCAAAACCTGATTTTCCTTCCATTGCCAAGAATAAAATCCATGTTTGACTCAAACTTGTTCCAATGCCCTCTAATATGTTCCCATAAACCGGTGCCATGAGGCACTCTAGACTCTTTGGTGCGCTATGGATTGTCCAACGAAAACTTTTCCACCAAAGTTCTCCTCCAAATGTATTTTCCTCCATGTTGAATCTCCAATGCCACTTCATCAGAAGACTTCCATTATGATTCTTAAGGTTCTTAATTCCCAAACCCCCCTTCCTTTTGTCTTTGATGACTGTTTTCCAATTTACAAGGCAAATAGGCTTTGATAGTTTATTGCCATTCCAAAGAAAATCTCTCCTTAATTTGTCCATGCGTTTCAACACCGAAGAAGGAGCCGGAAATAGAGACATGGTGTAAAAGGGTAGTGCGTCAAGCACACTGTTGATTAAAGTTACTCTACCACCCAGGAAGAGATATTGTCTCTTCCAGTTCGCCAACCTTTTTTCCATCTTCTCAAGGACCTCATTCCAAATTGACACTGATTTGTATTTGGCTCCTAAAGGTAACCCCATATATTTTGTAGGAAACGAACCGTAATTGCATTGCAATAATGTTGCAAGTTGACTGATATTTGGCACAGTATTCACTGGAAACATGGAACTTTTTGAAAAGTTTATGTGCAAGCCCGACGCAGATCCAAACAAAGACAAAATCATTCTCAAGAATAAAACCTGATGTTCCTCTGCATCACATAAAAATAGTGTGTCATCAGCGTATAAAACGTGAGAAATTTTAATATTCCCCAAGCCTCTACTGTCTGCGTGGAAGCCCGACATCCAGTTTACTTGTGAAGCTTTGTGTATCATGTTGCTAAGACCCTCCATGACTAGAATAAAGAGAAACGGAGAAAGCGGATCTCCTTGCCTAAGTCCTCTTTGTGAAGAGAAAAAACCCCGTGGAATACCATTTATTAGAAGAGAAAATTTTACTGAAGAAATGCAAAATCTCATCCAGTTAATCCATTTGACTCAGCATACCTAGTAAAAACTTCAAGTTAACAAGGTCGAAAGCTTTCTCTAAGTCAAGCTTACGATCCCCGGCTTTCCTAAATTAACCCTCGAATCCAAGCATTCATTAGAGATCAAAGCAGCATTAGTAATGTTCCTGTCAGAGAAAAGCCATCTGGGAAAAGCTGATTAACTTCAGAATCACTA
This sequence comes from Nicotiana obtusifolia, assembly GCA_002018475.1. Taxonomy (NCBI): domain Eukaryota; kingdom Viridiplantae; phylum Streptophyta; class Magnoliopsida; order Solanales; family Solanaceae; genus Nicotiana; species Nicotiana obtusifolia. The sequence continues at coordinate 62,850 of MCJB01017974.1, read as the reverse complement.
CTTTAAGTCTATTCGCCAAAGCTTTGGAGAGAATCTTGTAGAAACTGCCTATCAAACTGATAGGTCTATAATCTTTAATGCACCAATTTTCTTAGGGATGAGAGCAATGTAAGAACAGTTCAAACTTCTGTCAAAAACCTCATGGTTATGGAAATAGTTGAGAGCATTCAACAAATCATCTTTAAGAATCGGCCAACACCTTTTGTAGAACCCCATAGAAAAACCATCCGGTCCTGGAGCTTTGTCGCTTTCGCAACTTTTAATGATGCATAAAATCTCCTCTTCTGTAAAAGCTCTGTAGCCACTCCTTTTCATCACTGGAGATACAAGGGGCATTATGATAATCCCAGTGTGGTCTCCAAGGCTCATTCTCCCTGTAAAGTGCCTCATAAAAACTAAGAATCTCATTTGTGATGATATCTTTGTTTTGAGTAGAAACTCCCCCCACTTCCAGCTTGTCAATTTGGTTGTATCTCCTATGCGAGTTTGCCATCTTGTGAAAAAACCCCGTGTTGTTGTCCCCTTGCTTCAGCCATAGACACCTAGACTTTTGTCTCCAAAATATCTCTTCCAGTTTGAATATCTCCACAAGATCCATCTGAAGATTTGCTCTAGAAAGAAGTAAAACATCCGAAGGAGGGGATTCTTCGGCAAGTCGATCCATTTGCAAGATTTGGTTCAGAATGCACACTTTTCTATTTTCCAAGTGCCCAAAAGAGGATTTGTTCCATTCTTTGAACTTAAGTTTTAACAACTTGAGTTTCTTAGCAAAAACAAAATCTGGGCTGCCTAAAGCGAAAAGAGTGCCACCAGTTATTAACTAACTCCTCAAAATCAGGATGTTCCATCCATATATTTTCGAGCTTGAAATATGAAACACCTCTACTCCACTGTGCACACTCCAGGATGAGAGGACAGTGATCTGACACAATGCGTGGAAGAGTGGACTGTTTAATAACGCCAAAGAGATTATCCCACTCCGAAGAAAACAAGAATCTGTCAATTCTTGAAGCAATTGTGCAAGAGATATTTCTTGACCATGTATACTTTCCCCCAAATAAAGGGGGATCTATCAGATTCAATTCCTCAATGACTTCAGAAAATTCCCGCATCCCTCTATCAAATCTTGAACTATGCTTTCTTTCACAGGGGAACCTTGTAGTGTTGAAATCTCCATAAATCACCCAAGGTCCCTCAAAAAGAGCCTTTACAGCCACCAATTCTGACCATTGGTTCCTTTCTACTCTGTTCGTAGGCGCATACACACCAGACAAACTCCACAATACCCCCGGGTGCAAGTTTAACAGCATAATGGTGATGGAAAAGCTTCCTTTAAGAATAATAAACCCTGCCCAGTCCCTCTTGTCCCACAGATAGTCCCAACAGCATCAATACAAGCAAAATCTGCCCATCTTCCAAATTTTAGTTGCAAAACCAGATTGTGATTACAAGAATCTAATTCGGTTTCTTGGAGACAAACAATGTCTACTTTCCAATTAAAGAGAACATCCTTCACCATGCGTCGATCGTTTGCATTATTCAAAACTCTTACATTCCAAGATACAATTTTAAGATTCATCATAAGAACTCGATGGTAAGAACCTTCCCACTTCTCCCTGAGAGCCACCCACAAAATTCATGTCGAATTCCAAATTTTCTACCTCATAGACAAATTTTTGTTTCTGACCAGAAGACTTCTTTACAGAATTTGCTTTACTGTAAGCCTGCTTCCTCCTCTCAATTCACTGTAGCAGCTCAATTATGTCCCTCTCTGCACCAACATATTTGATCCCCAACATTTTACATACCTTCGAAATGTTTTTGCAAATCCATAGAGAGATGTTTTCCTCCTCAAAGTTGTCTAATTTACCCCAAGTCAGCTGCTGCCGCCTCATCTTCATACCAACCGAGACAAGGGGTCTCTTCTTGGATGCAAATGGGAGTATAATCCTCTGTCACTAGGTTCTGTTTACCAGAGACACCAACAATAGAACAACCAGTGTCTTCAAAAGCGTAGTTAGAAGGTGTCGGTGGTATTATATCCATAGAATCGTCAATTTCTTTTCAAGAAGAGCAAGCAGGAATGAATTGGGAAAGTTGCGAGGATCCGTTGCGAAATTTTTGGGGCCAAAACAAACAGTGGGAGTGCTGGTTTTTGAGAGAGACGAAGATTCATCAGATGGTATCGCAAGTGCGAGCTCACCAGACCCAATGGTTTTAGAAAAAGAGAGGGATTTTGAAGAAGATCTGTGATTGTGCATCTAACTCAACCACTATAACTACTATCTGACTCTGTACTAGAATGTTAAAACTTTTTGCTTGGGATCACTTTACTCTTAAACTTTTCTACAGAAGCAAGTGCTACTACTGCTAATATATATATATATATATATATATATATATATATATATATATATATATATATATATATATATATATATATATTCAATGGTATTACGTGCCAAAACTAATTGCAGCAAACTAGTTTACCTTCCTGGCAAAATAAACTCTGTTTGGTGTGAACTATAAGATCCCCTTGACATGAGAAACCTTGTGGCTTCCATGTTGCGCCCCCCCCCCAAAAAAAAAAAAATCTTTCTTCAGTAACTCTTTCGCATTGTAATTTAGCCTTTGACTTCAATTTTATTTAATAAATTTCACCAGCCTTTAACTAAAATGAACATTAATTCACGCATCAACTCCATCGCTAATCCATAGTCACACACAAATTAAGAGTTGTCAAACTATCAAACTTCATCTATAATTGCTCACATATTTGTTAGGGAACCTTGTCTGGGTAAAGGATGCGAATGCCTCGTTCGATATAATTGGAAATTTCCATAACTTGTAACTATGTTTGCACTAACTTAGTCCTTTTTATTTAATTAATAAAATTCTTTATTACTTATCAATAAAACTATCAGATGCCTACGGGAATGGTAAAAGCAGATAAAACTATATGTGAAACTAGTGCTACTCAAGATTACAGAGGAAACCTAAAATGATGAATACATAATTCTCAGTCTCTGAGTTCAAAATGAGATTAGCAAGCTAATAATAGCTTCAGACCAAATAGAGAAAGAAAGACATCGAAAAGGCCAGAGATGAGAATACATCTCATAGCAGCAAGTGGGTATCTACTATCCTCTTAATTCAACTTAACAGAGAAATTGTTAGACTTATTTCTATTTTTCAAATGCAAGACAAACATAGAATGCTGGTCCGCTGAAAAATAACGAGAGTAAAATTACTCTGAAATAAACTTACCACCAAATAAGATAACACACAAGTTAGGTTAAACATCTTAAAATTGTTTTATCCAAACAACTAACTATGCACATCTTAACTATGCACAAGTTAGGTAAAACATTAAATTGTTGATTAAGACAAAGTCAAGCCCATCTCTAAGAGGAAAAGAAACATGAAACAAAAGAAAGAACATGGAAACGAGTTTAACTAGTTCTACAACTGGAATTTGGTTTTTACAAAGATTTGGTTTCTAAACCCCCAAAATCCTTTTCCTACTATTGCTGAGTTTCCTTTACAGCCCCAAGGATCACGGAATCGCCTTCAGTTACATAAATGAACTAGAGGAAGCATAAAAAAATCTAGGGTTCGATACAGTGGCAGAACCCTAGGTATATTTTGAGGAGAAATCAAGGAAAGGGGAAATGAGAGGGAGGAAGAGAGATCGACTTACCTACTCGTCAGAGTGAAGGGATTCCCGGAATCGCAAGCTTGGTGGACGAAATTGATGTTTAAGTTCACAGAGAAGACAATGGGAGAAGAGAATGAAGAATGACTGAATGAGAAAAGAAAAAGAAGCGTCTCTGACCTAAGAATGTGGGAAAGATAATCTCTGGGAATTTCTTTTAAATTGCTTTTCAATTTTATGTAATTAATTTCCAACATTATTCCCACATAAATGGGTGGAAACGAATTTCCCGATTCTAAGAGCTAAATATTTAGTTTTATCTTTAAAAACAAAATAAAATAAGGAAGCAAATAATTTATTTTCTTATTATAGATTTATAAAACCGCACTTTTTGGATGAGAAAACGACATAATTGGGGAAGATAGCAAGTGTTTTGCTTTATTATCTAAAAATATATTTTGATTTTTAGTCATAGGTATTATACTTTATCCAAAAAAGCAACTCTTTTACCTCTTGATATACTAATATCTCAATTGATCTCTAGTTATAATCTATCTATATTATTATAAAAGTAGGAACTTCATCTATATTACTATAGAAGTAGGAACTTCAAAAGTAAAAAGTTAAATTATCAAAATATCCTCCTAATAAATTTTTATTAAAAATAAAAAGTTAAATTACTAAAATATCCTTCTAAATAAATCCCTATTGTTAAAAAAAAATAACACAAATACATTATCTGCGTGAAGGAATGCAACTCTTCACAAAAGCTACTAATAATGTTCAGAATAGGTTATCTTATCAAAATTTTGTTACTAATTGTTGTTGTCTTCTATTACAGAGTTTGATCTTTTATTTCACTAAAGTATGATGAAATAAAAGTTATACCACTCATTGGACCTACATTTGTTAGTGTTTGCAATAAATTTTCAACATACAAAAAATAAACTGCAATCACAAAAGAATAAAGTGATTTTATTGATAAACATTGCAGGTTACAACTCAGTTTATCCCTTGATTCTTCCTCTGAGTTGTTCTCCATGATTCGAGGGTTGGATCAGTGTATTCTCGAACTTAGGATGATACGGACCTCTCTGGATTATTTGATCACCATGAAAGTCGATTATTGTATGGATATTCTTCTTGAAGTATTTGATTATCAAGAAGAACATCTATTGTTCACGACATTATTTTATGCCTTGATCCCTTTGCGAATATCTCGAGAATTTATAGGATTTTTGAGACGTCTCCTCAAAGGAATATGTATCCCTTTATATAGGCGTGCGTTAGGGTTTAGGGTAGAGTAACCTCCAAGAAATCCTGATAAACTCCTAGGATTTCAAGAGTCTTGTAGTATCTTGAATTTAGGATCTAGCTTGAACCATTAAAATTTTGACGTCTATAAATGCACCCTAATTCACAAGATTTGTTGGGGTGTAGGCTTGCCGAAACTTGAAGACGAAACTTGAAGTACTCGACCATCACAACAAATGATTTTGAAACTTGTACTTTTCTATTTGCAGGAGGAAGAGATGAAGGCCAAAACTAGTCCCACTAGGTGTGCCAATTTATTTGCAATAAATTTGTGTAGAAAAATAAAACTGCAATTACAAACAACTATAAAGAAAAAAGAATTTATTGATAAACAGTGCGGGTTACAACTATGTTTATCCCTTGATTCTTCCCTTCGATTTATTATCCATAATTTGAGGGTCTTAGCTGTAACGACCCGACCGGTCGTTTTGAGCTCTAGCGCGTCGTTCGGCGGTTTGAGGCCTTGAGGAGCTTCACTTTAGGTATTATGACTTGTACGTGTGGTCAGAATTGAATTTCAAGAAGTTCGGGATTGATTTGGAAAGAATATTCTAATTTCGGAAGTTTTAAGTTGGAAGAATTGATTGAGGTTTGACTTTTGAGTAAACAACCTCGGAACGGGATTTGAAGGTTCCAATAGGTTCTTATGATGATTTCGGACTTGGGCGTGTGTTCGGATTGAGTATCGGATCACCCGGGAACATTTCGGTACTTATTATGGAAGGTTGGCATTTTGAAGGTTTAAGAATTTCATAAGTTTGGGTTGAAGTGGATTTTGATGTTATCGATGTCTATTTGGGGTTTTCAGCCTTGGAATAGCTTCGTTATATCATTTATGACTCGTATGTGAAATTTAGTCATTTCGGATTGATTTGATGCGTTTCGGCACAAGATATAGAATTTGGAAATTTGAAAATTTACAAGTTTGATTCGAGGCGCGATTCATGATTTTGATGTTGTTTGACGTGGTTAAGGCTTCGACTAAGTTGTATTGTATCTTGGGATGTATTAGTATATTTGATCAAGGACCCAGGGGCCTCGGGTAGATTTCGGATGGTTAACAGGTCGGATTTTGAACTTAAGAAAAAGTTGGAGGATTTTGGCTGCTTGTGTAACCGCCTCTACGGAAGCTTCATCGCATAAGCGAGGTAGTGGACCCCAGAAGCCGCTAGAAGGGAGCTAGGAAGAGGCCTCAGGTGTGAAGGAATTCCCGCACCTGCGTGACCACAGAAGCGGCCCATGGGTCGCAGAAGCGCTAGGGAGTGAGGCAGGCTGGAGGCGCAGGTGCGAGGTTTGTGCCGCAGGAACGACTCCGCAAGGTCCGCAGATGCAAAGGCAGGGAGCTAAAGGGGGACCGTAGAAGCGGTATTTTCGCCGTACCTGCGGAACCGCAGAAACGGTCAAGTGGCCGTAGGTGCGAGAGGTCGTTGGTCAGTGTGTTCTTTTAAGAACGGGATTTGGCCCATTTTCTTTCATTTTCACTTGGTTGGGACGATTTTGGAGAGATTCAAGGGGAGATTTCATCAAGCAACACAAGGTAAGTGACTCTCACCTACTACAAGTTAAATACATGGTTTGTATATGGATTTAAACATGGAAATTTGTAGAAACTTGGAATTTTGGTAGAAAACCTAGAATTTGGTATTTTTGGATTTTGACCACAAAATTGGACATGGAATTTGAAATAAGTTATATATTTTAGTTCGTGGTGTTATGAGTAAAGTTAATCTTCGGAATCCGGGCATGTGGGCCCGAGGGTTGTCTTTGTCGACTTTTCGAGCGGAGTTGGGCATTGTTATTAATTGATTAACTATGGGTAATAGAGTATGTATTTATGGATTTGCACATTTGTTTGACTAGTTTTGAAAAGACGAGCATCGGGTTGAGTTGTTCGAGTGGCGTTGGAGCTGGTTATGGAACTTCGGAGCGAGTCTCATGTCTAACCTTGTGAGGGGGAAACTACATCTGGGTGATATCTATTGTTATGTGCAACTAGTTATGGCTATTACGTACACACGAGATGACGAGAGTCCATACGCAGCTAAAGCATGTTTTTGTCGGGTAGACTTAGGATCTTATCATGTAATATTTGAATTATTTGAACTCTTTTTGCTGGCTTAATTAGTTAAAGTTATAAATGAAATTGATTTAGAAATAAATATATGTACACTAGGCCAAGCCTTAACACTTTGAGTTGTGGGCGAGTTATTTGATAAATGGTAAAGATTATATCCATGTTGTACTTATGTACGGTATTTTAAACACGCTTTTCGTAATTCGGTAACTTCCTTCCTTGTCTTGTGGAGCGGGCCGAACGCCTCGGCAGTATATAGATACATCTATGGTTCGTGCTGCATGACCCTCGACAGTGTACACATTATTCCAGATCAGGCCGAACGACCTCGGCAGAATCGTGCGTTATATCGCTAGTAGACCGAATATTCACGAGCTAAATTTTTCCACTGATGCCCGGCATTTTATATGGTATTTCTTATTTATTTGATAACGACACTTGATATTTTCTAAGCTGTTAAGGTAGCATATAAGATTTAAAAATTCTTGCTTTAAAAGAAGTAATTGGAAGATTACATAACTTACAGTTTTACTCCATCATTGCCATATGCTTCATATCTGCTCATGTTTCATTACATTATTTTATTGGACCTCTAGTAAGTGTCAATGTTGACCCCTAGTCACTACTTCTCTGGGGTTAGGCTAGATATTTACTGGGTACACGTTGATTTATGTACTCATGCTGCACTTCTACACTAAATGTGCAGGATCTGACAGGTTCATTTCATGATCACCTTGGCGCGTAGGCGCACCTGTTGAGGAGACTTTATGTGAGCTGCATTTCAGGCTATGCATCGCAGTCCACCGAGTATCCATTGTACTGTTTATTTTATTTTGTCTTACTGCATTAGGGATAGATGTTGCATTATTATTGTACTCTTTAGAAATTGCTCATACACTTGTGACACCGGATTTTGGGGGTTCCTATTGATTGTTCATTATTGAAGTTCGCGTAGTTATTATCTTTTTACCCTGTAAATTCTATTTTATACTATTTAAGTAATGGAAATTATGATCTCAAAAGTAATAAAATGAGTAACCTTTCCTGATGGCGGTGTTAGGCGCCATCACGACCTATAGTGGATTTTGGGTCGTGACAGCTTGGTATCAAAGCATTAGGTTCACTTAGGTCTCACGAGTCATGAGCAAGTTTAGTAGAGTCTTACGGATCGGTACGGAGACGTCTGTACTTATCTTCGAGAGGCTACAGGTTTGTTAGGAGCACTTTCCTTCTTGATTTCCTCATCGTGCGGTTTGATTCCATTGAGGCTTGTGCCTTTATTTCCTTCTTACTCAATCTTATGCGACGTGAAGCGCTTGTTGTCAATTAGACGTCCAGGAGTTGTATTGGTACTGCAGACGTGGTGCAGGATATTTTTCCCTGCGTGTTCGGGCAGGCTATTATCCTCGCCTTGCGAAAGGGTGTTCTGTCGTTTCAGTTCAGTATATGTATTTCCTATGGTTTTGAGGCTATGTACAGGTTACTATGATGTTCGTGAGTTATTACCCACCATGTTGGTGTAATGGTAGAGTGCTTCTTTATGGATCGCGACAGTGAATGACTCGAAAGGAGAATTCCTCAGTGCATGATTTAGAGGTTCATCATTTAATTCCAGCAAAGAAGGCTATCGGACTATGGATGTTCAGGTTTTGGTTGATGGAGTAACAAGACTTGGCATTCTCGAGCGTGGTGGAATTTTTATTGTGATGCGGTGTTGTCGTTCTTGTTTGAACGCATTACGGTTCGTCGGTGTTATGGTCTTCTTTGATTTTGCCTTTGGGACAGGATGTTGTGAAATGGTACCTTAGGGGCGGTTGTCAGAGATAGCGGTGTGCAACGGTTCAGAATTTAATTGGTATTTCTAATGTTGATGGCTCGAGAAAGATGATCTTCTAGGAGGTTTAGAGTTAGTAGCAATTCATTAGTTACGGTGCTACAAGTACAGATTTGATTTGAGATAACATTTGGGCAGCGAAGTATGAGGAAGGACATGGTGGGAGGTGTCTCGCGACGTATGAATTACTAGCAGGTCAAGTATGAGAAGTGGAGGTCGAGAAGTTGCTTAAAGGAGATGGTTTGACCTAAGTGGGAGTGGCAGAGTAGCATAGGGATTCTGTGGTAGGATAGCTACGTACCTTGAGGAAGATTTGAGCGATTTGGGAGGCATGGTGGAAAGTGACTAGGTCCAAGGATTATAATTGGAATGGTGGTTGCTGTACGGAGAAAGATTGAATATGCCAGAAAGGAGCTTGCTTGAAATAAAGAGGGGTGCGAACATTTGATTATCGTTTCGGATGCAATAAGGCTTTGAGTTTGGAAGGTATTGTTGAACTTTCAGTTGATGTCAATGGGAAAGGAACAAACTTATACAGCTAGTGGGCGAGCATGGCCTCAGGAGAATTTACTGATTACATGGTAGTTGTATCCAATGCAGCGTCATTGGAAGATGTTGGTAAGGAATTCCACAGTTGGGTTATCTCTTGCGAGAAGGTTATAGGTTGCGTGATTTCGATAAAGTTTCTACGACGAGTTCTACTTACTACCAGGCAGCAGGTCAAATATGTGATCGTGGCTGATAATTCGGAATGTTCATAAAAATCTTAACAAAAGACTTCGAGAAATTTGGCGGGTTAACAGTGTGAGATCATGGTAATTAATAAGGAGGAATCGTTATGGGCTCTACATTATGTGGTGGTAGTTCAAACCTAAGTGGGGGAGCACCACAGTTTACGATTGGATCGGGTGGTTGTCTGCTTGTGCGGTTACTGGTTATTGATGCGTTGGTGGATTAATTATGACTAGGGAAAAAAAGAAGGAAATGTCAGGAGTAATTCGAACAAGGAACTCGATGAATGTGTGCTATACTTCGCCTTATCAATTGAGATGCAGGATTTGGGAAGACTCAGAGTTTATGCTTCTTGTGGATATAATGTACAAGGAAAAGAATTAAGCCGGCTGCTTCTTTGAGAGGGTGTTCATGTGCTAGCAGAGTGTTGAAGTTTGGTTTTATTCGAGATTAGGTTAGAGTGGGTGACTCTCAATAACGGTTCTAATGGGTTTAAGAATTAAAGTGCAATGCCTAAGGATTTAGGATCCGTTGTGTGGTTAAGGATCGAGTCTTCACAATGGATTGCAAACGCGACTTGGAATATTCTATGTCATCATCGGGTGTGCAGTGCAGTACTGGAGGAACGGAAGAAATAGCTTCGGATTTGCAGAAGGTCTTGTGGAATGGGTGTACCAGACTGAGATGCTATTGAGCACATAAGGAGGGTATGAGATGGTTTATGAGTATTGACACGATGTGGTCTCGCGATTCGGGTCACTAGGGGTGAGTGCGAGTTGAGTTCATTTATGTTGTGAATGGAGGCTATTATATTTCTACGTCAGGTCAAGAGTAAATTGAAAGAAGTTGGGTCGGTTAGTAATGGTTGAGTCGGCATAATTGTGGCAATGATCAGTTCCTTCGGTGTGAAGTTATGCATGTGGTTTGTGGTTGTACGTGCAGGCTTGACAGCCACCATACCTTGATTGATTTGGGAGATATTTGATTCGAATGGCCTTGTTGTGTAAATGGACTCCGGAAAAGTCATGACGGTTTAGATCATGACTTGAGGTTTGTATTTTCTGCAGTTTGGGAATTCAGTTGCGTGTTGCATTGGTTCTTCTGAAATGAGTTAAGTGAAAGGTTTCTAACCAATAAAGTGTTCATTCTACTAGTAGTTCAGGGGTTATGGTGAATTCTTGTACTCTCGTATAGCTGCATGATGGGTGTAGTGAGCGGCATGGGAATTGAAAGTTGAGGATCAAGGTTGGGGTTCGATGTTGATAAGAATGTCACGATCTCGGATGAGCAGGGAAGAATTCAGATGTTTAGAGCTGGCGTTATCTTAGTGTCTCCTGAGAATGGTGTTCTGTGGAAGAGGCAGTGTGTATTGATTTGCGGATTGTGATTTGCCTTGCGTAATTAGTACGTTTGGTAGTATAGATGTGCAGACTTTGCTACCTGAGAGGAAGGTCGTGGGAGCGTATCCCATGGGGAGATTTGTATAAGTATGGCATGTTAGTCACTTGATTGCTAAAGATTAAAACCAAGTATGGAGGTTATGGTAATATCGCAAATGCAAGAGTTTATGCCTGAGAAGCGTTATATTCCTTGGCCTGTGGACTGTGGGAGTTTGTTTCGGATTTGACGGTTGTGCTTATGTGTCATGAATAGGGCCATTGTGGATCTTTGGAAGGTTATTGAACCAGTACGGTATGATCAAAATTGGTGTGAGGTCCGTTGGTGGGTCTAATGTGAGTGTGTGCTCTACGTCCGGTCGGATGTGTTCGTTCGTCATAGCATTGTTTACGGAGGAGGCGTCGGGCATTGGATAATATTCCCGTCGTCAGCTATTCCATGTAAATCTCTATTGTGCCATATGGGTTGTGAGATGGCTTGATTATTCGCATATGTGTTGGGGTCCCGTGTAGCTTGTGGTGTTATATGAGCAGAATGGCTCTCGAGATGCAAGTCATTCATTGCACCCTAGTTATGCTTGGGTTTCGTTGCGTATGGCGCTATCCGTCTTCCCATGATTTGTATTATGCACATGGCGTGCTTGTGGTCGATATTCGGGCATTTTGTAAGTTTAGCGCTACAGCTTGATGTATGTATTTTCTTCTTGCTTGTTATGTGTGGATCGGGTGGCACGCCGCCACGGGTATATTGTTTGGATCGGGTTGGACACCGCAACAGTGTCATGTCGGATCGGGTTACACGCTGCAACAATGAGATGTTGAACATAGTTCCTTACACTTATTTTGTGTGCCTTGTTTTTCATCCCTAGGGTAGGTTCACAAAATTCAGCCGTTTTATTCGTTACGCAGGCTGGGTAGTTCTTTTTCCAGAGTTCGTTTTCCCTTATGTATCGCATTCGAGTTTGTAACTTGCTGGCGCATTGTTAGCGTCATGTGAGATTTTTGGCAGTGTTTGAGATGGCTTATTGTCTGAGCAGCCTGTACTGGTTGAGACGAGGTTATTGGACTTGGGATCAGTTGGATCGGAGTTATGAAGGGTATGTTAAAGAGAAAATATCGTTATTCAGTTCAGAATGATGTGATGGTTCTTGTCCGGAGGAGAGAGTCCATGATTTATTGATTCGGCAGGTGGTTATGAGTTTCTACAAGTCTATTTCGTCATGGCAGTATTGCGAGAGTTGGAACAGTATTTATATGCGTCATGAGATGTATTGCAGGCATCATATTCGTGAAATTACAGCTATTATGGTCAGAGGATGTTATTATGGGCAACCAACTTATGTGGTGCATGGTGTGATTTCAGCATAGGTGCATAATCATGTTTTGATACAGTGCGTGGTGATTGGTATGGTGTTCGTATGTTAGAATCAGGACCTGTAGAGAAATTTGGTCCTAAGGTTTATTGACTAAATAAAAGGGAGGATCTTCAGTTTGATTCGAGCTAATGCGTTCCACTGGATTGTGGTGGCACGTGTCGCTATCCAATTTCTACTATCGGTCGTGATGGCGCCCAACGTTACCGTTAAGCAAGCCAACAGTGAACTAACCGTGTGAGTATTTCTTTTAACATTTTTAAAGTAGCTGATTTTTATTTAGTGCATAAATAGGAAGTGAAAATTTAATAAGATGAAAGATAAATAATTTTAAGAGCAAATGAGATAAGTAAATATCCAATAAAAAAGTCATCATGTGTCTACTAGCATAATCTCCAAGACCTGGTATCACAAGTGTATGAGCTACTAGTAGAATATATAAAAATACTACACTATTGTCAGAAGAGAAATAGACAGAAAGTAAAAGCAAAAGAAAGACTTTGGGTGCTGCAGAATGGGCTCGAAAGGCAGCTCACTGCAAAGTCTCGTGGAATCAAGGATGCAACCGGACTGATAACCAGATACACTTGCCTCAGATCCTGCACGATTAGTGCAAAAGTATAACATGAGTACATAAACAACATGTACTCAGTAAGTATCTAGTCTAACCTCGAAGAAGTAGTAATGAGGGGTCGACTTCGGCACTTATTATGGACTAATAATATAATACCAGAATTTTAATTAAGCATGGGCTACATAAATGAAGCTGAAAACTCAATACAAGAAATAGATACATCACTCTTTCACTAATAGTACGTCACGAACCAGTTTCTATCATTTAACAAGTTAACCTCTAAAGTTAATGAAACAATATCGAGTATAATTGGGCTCCAAGTATTATTACGCACGAATTATGCCGAGGTCGTACGGCTCGATCCAAAATATAAACATATATACTGTGCACTGTCGAGGGTCGAACGGCACGAACCATAGATGCATCTATTCTACTGCCGAGGCGTTCAGCCCGCTCCACAAGAAGAGAAAATACTTTATAAACACTCGATTCAAATATTATTAAGAGGCTAATATTCAAAGAAGCACCACTTCTTATTAACGGTCAAGTAACCCGTCCAAAAATCAAGTAAATGAAATTCGACCTTTTACGGTTTCTCTATCAAGTTCCAATATGATTTAAGCACTTAAACTAACAAGTTGGGTGCAAAAATCGTAAGTATAACATGATTTGGGGTCCTAAACTACCCGGACATAAGCATAATTAGTAGCTACGCACGGACTCTCGTCACCTCGTGCGTACGTAGCCCCCACAAATAGAACACATATTAGTTCAATTCACCTATGGGGTTAATTCCCTCTTACAAGATGAGAAAAGAGACTTACCTCGTTCTCAAGTTCACTTTCAGTCCACAAATGTGCTTTAAACCCTCAACTCGGTGCCAAACGACTCGAAACTAGTCAAATGTTATATAAAATAATCAATACATGTGCAAAAGTTCATATCTTAACTACTAAATTGATTTTCCAACCCTAATTGAAGAATTTCTAAATTCATCCCCGGCCAGGCCTACGTGCCTGGATTCCGGAAATTTTTGAAGAAAGTGGTTACCCATAACCTCACGAACTCAAATATGTAATTTTCACCCAATTCCATAATCATTTTCATGGTTAAACCCCATTTTTATCAAAACCCTAGGTTTTTCTCAAAAATCCCATAAATCCTATCATTTACCATGTTAAATCTACTTATGATTCGTTATTTAGCTAAAGAATTGATAGGGATAACTTACCTCTTGATGTTGATGGAATCCCTCCCAAAAATGCTCTCAAAACAGTCTAAGACCAAGTGGGAAATGAGAAAAATAAGGCTAAGTCCCGCAATAAAAGTTGTTGCACATGTCACAGTTGTCGCAATTGCGACACCTTGTTCGCAAATGCGAAGGTCGCAAATACGACAAAATCTTCGCAAATGCGAAGCTGAGCCCCTACTGTCAAGATCGCATTTGCGACCATAACATCGCAAATGCGAAGGGAGGCTGATCGCAAAAGCGACTAGAAATCTCGCAAATGCGAGTCCTGCCTTGACCAGGCTTCTTCGATGCGAAGCCTGTCTTGCAATTGCGAGGTTCGCAAATGCGAATAAAATCTCGCATTTGCGATACCTGAGACACCATAAAAAAAAACAGAAAACTAAAGTCTTCCCATCCATTTGAACGTGTTCGAAACTCACCCGAGCCATCGGGGCTTCGCACCAAATGTCCACACAAGTCTAAAAATACCATATGAACTTGCTCGCGTGATCGAAACGTCAGAATAACATCTAAAAGCACTAATCGGATGCCAAAATGCATGAAACAAATCATGAAAACTCGAAACTTCTAAAAACACACCCGCACGTCTGATTCCTATCAAATCATGTCCGATTGACCTCAAATTTTACACACAAGTCCTAAATGATATTACAAACCTACTCCAACTTTCGAAAATCCGAATCTGAACTCGATATCAAAAAGTCCACTCTCGATCAAACTTCCCAAAAATCTTTAAATTTTCAACTTTTGCCAAATGACCCCGAAACGATCTGTGGACCTCCAAATCCATATTCGGACCCGCTCCTAAGCCTAGAACCACTATATGGAGCTATTCCCAGGCTCAGAATCCCAAACGGACGTCTATAACGTAAAAATTCACTTTAACCCAAACTTATGAAATTCACCCAAAATGCCAACTTTCAATATTGGGCGCTAAAATATTTTCGGGTCATCCAAAACCCGATCTGAACATAATTCCGAGTTCGAAATCATCATATGAATCTATTGGAACCGTCAAATCCCTATTCCGAGGTCGTTTACTGAAAACGTTAACCGAAGACAAACTTAGCCTTTTAAGGCTAACCTAAGGAACCAAGTGTTTCTATTTCAACCCGAACCCTTCCAAATCCTGAACTAACCATCTCCGCAAGTTATAAAATAGTAAGAGCACATATGGGGAGTCTTATTTAGGGGAGCGAGGTTCTAGAAAGCAAAATGACCGGTCGGATCGTTACAACACGGGTAGGTGCACAGGTGTTAAAAGGTGATTTTGGACAACTCCGAAGTAGTCCTTAGCATGTTCGAGGACGAACGTATGTTTAAGTGGAGGAGAAATGTAACGACCCAAACGGTCGTTTTGAGCTCTAGCACGTCGTTTGGCGGTTTGAGGCCTTGAGTAGCTTCACTTTAGGTATTATGACTTGTACGTGTGGTCGGAATTGAATTTGGAAAAGAAAATTCTAATTTCGGAAGCTTTATGTTGGAAGAATTGATTGAGGTTTGACTTTTGAGTAAACAACCTTGGAACCGGGATTTGAAGGTTCCAATAGGTTCTTATGATGATTTCGGACTTGGGCGTGTGTTCGGGTTGAGTATCGGATCACCCGGGAGCATTTCGATACTTATTATGGAAGGTTGGCATTTTGAAGGTTTAAGAATTTCGTAAGTTTGGGTTGAAGTGGATTTTGATGTTATCGATGTTTGTTTGGGGTTTCCAGCCTTGGAATAGCTTCGTTATGTCATTTATGACTCGTGTGTGAAATTTGAAGTCATTCCGGATTGATTTGATGCGTTTCGGCACAAGAATAGAATTTGAAAATTTAAACTTATTTTGCTGGCTTAATTAATTGAAGTTATAAATGAAATTGATATAGAAATAAATATATGTACACTAGGCCAAGCCTTAACACTTTGAGTGTTGGGCGAGTTATTTGAGAAACGGTAAATATTATATCCATGTTATACTCATGTACGGTATTATAAACACGTGTCTCGTAATTTGATAACTTCCTTCCTTTTCTTCTGGAGCGGGTCAAACACCTCGACAATATATAGATGCATCTATGGTTCGTGCTGCACGACCCTTGGTAGTGTACACATTATTCTCGATCGGGCAGAACGACCTCGGCAGAATCGTACGTTATATCGCTAGTAGACCGAATATTCACGAATTAAATCTTTTCACTGATACCAGGCATTTTATATGGTATTCCTTATTTACTTGATAACGACGCTTGATATTTTCGTGAGTTGTTAAGGTAGCATGCAAGATTTAGAAATTCTTGCTTTAAAAGAAGTAATTGGAAGATTATGTAACTTACAGTTTTACCCCATCATTGTCATATACTTCATATCTACTCATTTTTTATTATATTATTTTACTGGACCTCTAGTAAGTGTCGACGTCGACCCCTCGTTACTACTTCTCCGGGGTTAAGCTAGATACTTACTGGGTACGCGTTAATTTACGTACTCATGCTTCACTTCTATACTAAATGTGCAAGATATGACAGGTTCATTTGATGATAACCTTGGCGCGTAGGTGCACCTGTCGAGGAGACTTTATGTGAGCTACATTCCAGGCTACGCATCGCAGTCCATCGACTGTTTATTTTATTCTGTCTTACTGCATTCGGGACAGATGTTGTATTATTATTGTACTCTTTAGAAAATGCTTATACACTCTTGGCACCGAGTTTTGGGGGTTTCTAATGGCTATTCGTTATTGTAGTTCACGTAGTTATTATCTTTTTACCCTGTAAAATCTATTTTATAGTATTTAAGTAATGGAGATTATGATCTCGAAAGTAATAAAATGAGTAAATAAATTGATAAATTAACGTTGACTTACCTGACGGCAGCGTTATGCGCCATCACGACCTATAGTGGATTTTGGGTCGTGACATTAGCGGCGTATTTCTCGAATGTAGAATGATATGTATCTCCTTGATGTATTTGATGAACAAGAAGTATGTAACAACATTCCGTTTGGATATTTAATGTTGCTATAAATTTGAGCAAGACATATTTTACATGTCTTTGATCTCTTAATGAATATTCCAAGAGTTTTAATGAATTTCGGAGATCGTATATTTGATCTCTTTATACATATCCCGAGAGTTTACGGAACTGCTGAGATCCTCTTTGAAGGACATATGCAGTGTAGACGTAAAAATTTTAGCATATGAAGATAAATTCTAAATTCAAGACGACTCTTGAAATATTAGGAGTCTATTAGGGTTACTTGGTGGCTACTCCACCCAAACCCTAATTCATGCCTATAAATAAGGCTACATGTTTGCAACATCTTTTTGCAATGAAAAATAAATTCCAATCACAATATAAATAAGAAGAAACATAATTTTATTCATAAACTATATGTGTACAATTCTGTTTGTTCTCTTGATTCTTCTCTCCTGATTATCTTCACGATTCGAGGGCTGGAGCAGCTTGTTTCTCGAACGTAGAATGATACAAACTTTCTTGGGATGTATTTGATCTCCATGAAAGGATGTTGTGGATCTTTTTGAAGTATTTGCTTATCAAGAATTATCCGGCCACATCTTGATCTCTTTGTGAATATTTCGTGAGTTTATGGGATATTTGAGATGATCTCCATCTTTTGAGATGCTTTTTTAAGGTAATATGTAACTCTTTTTATAGGAGTGACCTAAGGTTAGGGTAGAGTAATCTCCAAGTTAGGGTTTTGATACCGTAGCCTCCAAGCAACCCTAATAGACTCCTAGAATTCCAAGAGTAGTATCTTGAATTTAGGATTTAGCCCAAATTTCATATAGGCGTAATCTATGAAAATTTCGATGTCAACAGTTATCTTATTATCAAATTTTTTTTCCCTGACCACGATATCAAATTCTCATTGGTATTCGGTATGACTCTGTATTTCCATGGCAAGTTGCAGTCAACTTTACACCTACTTATTTCATGCGAGAATCAGAAGAAGTATTACTCCAACTTCTTCCAACTACTACAGAAAACAAAATAACAGTCACTCCCTTTCTCATTTCTGTCGTGTAATTCATCGTTAGCGTTTCACCAACGACAACTATCTTTTTTCCTCCGTTGTCAGACAATTATAACGTGAGTTTTAATATAATTTTTTAGTTTTTGTGTATCTTTTCTCTGATTAAATTGAGAAATTATATTACTTTTTAGGTCTTTTGATATTCCTTTCTAACAATACAACTTGATAATGAGTACAAGGTTTATATCCTGACTTTTCTTAGAGAATGAAAAGGAAAAGCTAATTTGTACGAGAAAACGAATCCTACAAAATTAACAAAAAGACGTTAATGATATGTTTTAAATGCTATAAAAGAAAGATGCTTTTATTTTTCAACTTGGGCACACCGAAATTAGAAGATAAAATCATAGTTTCAACTTTACTATATTAGAGCATAACTAGTTAATTGGTTCGCGCTTCACGCGATCAAACATTTTATTTTATAAATTTAGTAACTAATTTTATAATATCATAATAAGAAAAAGTATATAATGTAACTTATACAGAATTATTGACAGTACGCAATGCAAGTAAATTGAAAGAAATAATCTAGAAGTTAGAAATCAAATGTTTAAGCAAAGAAATTAAATACATATGCGAAAAGATAATTATTGCCTCTTGATAAACAATCCTTTCAATTAGAAAGGCTCATTGTATAGTGATTATAATTAGAAGTAAACATTATTCATAATTAGAGACTTTATATTTTTAGTCAAATGTCATTCGCAAATAGTGTCATATTATTACTATTACTAACATTTATGAGTAAGGAAAAAGGAATTTGTGAAAATTATTTACACACCCGAACTTTGCTTAAAAAATAAAATTCTCTCTCAACTTTGAAAAATAGATATTCACCCTCTCATATCTCAAAGCATATTTTATCCTCCATTATCAACAATTTTTTCTTGTTTCTATTTTTTTCAATTATCATGATATTAATTCTCATTTTTAAATCTGTATCGTAGTTATCTATAAAATAAATAAATTTAATATATAAAGTAAAAAATTTAATATATTAATCAAGTATATAAGTTAATAACATCTGAATAATCAAGAAATGCTCAAGCAGAATAAATGATTAAACTAAAAAAAGTAATTTGTTGTTATAAATAATTTTATTAATAACAGTCAAAACTTAATAATTTATTTAGATAATTGATAACAAACGAGGGAGAAGAAAACAACATAAATTATTTCTTTTAAGAGAGATGTTACACCACCTTGTGATCCATCGTATATATTTTAACCATCTACTGATTTATAGTAATTTTCCGTGCATCCTTATCCTATTTCATTAACACATAATAACATCTTTTAAAGTTTTCTAAAATTGCAATAAAAAAATAAATTATTTTCTAATGCTGTCGTATTCTCGCACATATACTATTTGTTTATTTTGCATTATGATAGAAATATTCACCTTTTTCTTTTGCAAAAATAACCAAAATAAAAGCTACCAAATACCCAACAATCATTAAAACCAGAAATGGTAAGATAATTATGCCTTTAGACGGAAGAACCAATCTTGTAAATCGACAAAATCATGGTAAGAAAGTTTTTAACTTTCTAATCATTCATATGACATAACTACACACATAAGCACATTATTGCGTTTGTTTATGCATTTACCGGTACTCCTAGATTTTGTGAGGCAAATCATTAATGATTATCCGTATCATTGGCAAATACTTAGTGCTTTCCACCGAAAAATACCTTAATGTAACAATTTTAGGAAAAAAAAGGAAAAGCAGAGACAATATACAAGTATAAATCTTTATACTTAAAGAAGAAAAATAAAAAAGAAAAAACTTTTTATATATGTAAAATAAGGGTATTAACATTAGATTCTACACTTAGTTATAAATGTTTGTTTCCCAATTAGGCAATGACATTAACAATATAAATATCTAAAAAATAAAACCAAAACGCTAATAACCATAAAAATTAAAATTTTAATTGGGAAAAAAAAAAAAGGAAAGATATACAGGGATAATAAGAATAAATCGCATATTTGTTAATCTCAAATCTATCTTTGAGTGCATCTACGGGCACAAAAAGAAAAGAAGATGAACCGAGCTTTCCTTAAAAAATCGAACTCTCCCTCAATATTGAAAAATAGATATTCGCCCTCTCATATCTCAAAGCATATTTTACTCTCTATATTATCAACAATTTTCTCTAGTTTTTATTTTTTTAAATTCTCATGATACTAATTCTCGTTTTTAAATATGTCCCATAGTTATCTATAAAATAAATAAATTTAATACATAAAGTAAAAGTTTAACATATTAATCAAGCATATAAATTGATAATATTGAACAATCAAATAAATGATCAAGCAGAATAAAAAATTAAACTAAAAAAGTTATTTGTTGGTATAAATAATTTATTAATAACAGTCAAAACTTAATAATTTATTTAGATATATTGACAATAAAAGAAGGAGAAGAAAGAAACAGAAATTGTTTCTTTTAAGAGAGATGTTACATCACCTTGTGGTACATAATACACATTTTTAACCATATACCGATTTCTAGTGATTTTCCGTACATTCTTATCCTATTTCATTAATACATAGTAACATCTTTTTAAGTTTTCTAAAATTGCAGTAAAAAATAAATTATTTTTTAACGCTGTTGTATTCTCTCAGATATACTATTCTTTATTCATTTATTTATTTTTGCAGCATGATAGAAATATTCACCTTTTTCTTTTGCGAAAAATTACCAAAATAAAAGCTACCAAATACTCAACAATCATTAAAACCAGAAATAGTAAGATAATTGTGCCTTTAAACGGAAGAACCGATCTTATAAATCGACAAAATCATGAGTAGGAAAGATTTTAACTTTCTAATCATTCATATGATACAACAACACACATAAGCACATTATTACATTTGTTTACGCATTTACCGGTACTCTTACATTTTGTGAGGCAATTCATTAATGATTACCCGTATCATTGACAGATACTTAGTACTTTCCACCAAAAAAATACCTTAATGTAACAATTTAAAAGAAAAAAGGAAAAACAGAGAAAATATACAAGTATAAATTTTTATATTTAAAGAAGAAAAATATAAAAGAAAAAACTTTTTATATATGTAAAAGAAAGGCATTAACATTAGATTCTACACTTAGTTATAAAAATTTGTTTCCCAATTATGCAATGACATTGACAATATGAATATCTAAAAAGTAAAACTAACATGCTAATAAGCATCAAAATGAAAATTCTAATTGGGAAAAAAAGAAGAGAGGAAAGATATACAGAGGAAGGGGTAGGAAGAATAAATGGCATATTTGTTAGTCTCAAATCAATCTTTGAGTGCATCTACTTGCACCAAAGAAAAGAAAATGAAAATAAAAAACATCACAACCCATAAGCAAAATGTTAAAAATTAAAGAAGTGAAAAATTCAAAATAACTACAATTCAAGTAATCACAAAGTGAGAACTACCTCTCTGTTAACAAAATGAAAAACTTGAAATATAAGTCAACCACAGTGATAAAACTGTTGCTGGCATATTGGCCTTGTAGGACCAATTTTCTTTTTTAACACAAGCAATTTTTGATTCCGCCACTCTCTCTACTGTTAATTTATATTTACTCCAATGTTTTTCATACGCACAAAGTAACGCAGAAATGAAAATCGAAGAGGAGAGTAAAAAATACCGAAAAGTTAGTAACAGAGGAGGAAAACTTATTTCTTCATCAACAAAAAATGATGCTAAATGAGTAAAAAAGGAAGAAAAGATGCAATTTATAACACATTAAATAATTGGGGGTTATGAACTTGAAAAGTCACCATGAATGATGAGGTGTGAGTTATGGATATAAATTTTTTATATTAAGATAAATGGTTAAAATGAAAGAAAAAAGTCAAAAAAATGAGAAAAAAGATAAATAGGATTCCTAAAATATAAGAGATGTCACATCATCTTGCCAAATCCCTCCTATATATATATATATATATATATATATATATATATTATAGGTCTCAAAGAATAAAAGGATGCAATAACATCATTTACAATCCAACTAGAAAATGTATCCGCCATATCAATTTAAATAGCTTCACACACCATACTTATTAAGTTCTGCATTCTTTATAACTTGATATTCTACTGTTGTTTTTGATTTTTCACATAATAGGATAGTCATATATGATTTTTATTCTTTTTTCTGGATATTTTTTAACAACAATGTGCTTTACTGTAATAAATCATGTTACTTTTTTTCATTCAATTTAATTGTGTATTTGTTGCTCCCAAACGCACACACAAGTATTCGTTGTCGCACAAGTAATATAGGATTGTAAATCCAAATATCGTACCCACAGGGACTTGTGATTAACTATTTACTAAATTAAACTAACACAATTAATCTGTTCAACTGACTTTCTAAAGTATGAATATTTAACTAAACTAATCTAGAGTAGTAAACTACGAAACTAAAGAAAACAAGTCGACAATCTTAAATACGAATTTAATGAGAGAAAATATTTCAGAGCTATGGGTTAGCTAACAATCCCCTGAGTTTTTTACTTAAACTCTCTAATTAATTTATCTGGTAGATAGGTTGACAGGGTTAATATTACTCGTAGTATTCTTCTCAAGTGCTACTCGCCTATTCAAGCTAACATAATGCCTATATTCGTATGGAATTAGGATTAGCAAGAACGCATTAATTATCACGACCCAATTTCTCCTATAGGTTGTGACGGCGCCTAGCTTGCCGCTTGGCAAGCCAACGATGAACTAATTATGTCATTTCTCTTTTTAATAAAATTTTAAAATAATTGAATTCCATTTATTAAGAAAATGAAGAGTAGAAAATTTTAAAAAGTAAAACAAAGGCTAATGAGTTAGCAAATACAGTGACGTAAATACTCCAAACCATAAAGTCTACTAGTATGTGTTCCAAGACCCGGTGTCACAAATGTATGAGCAACTAGTAGAATATACAAAACTCTAACTACTATCTGAAATAAAAGTAAACAGAAAATAGATGCAAAAGAGAAACTCTAGGTGATGCAGAACGGCTCAGGAAGCAGCTCACCACTAGGCCCCGGGGTAACGGGGGTGCGCGCTGATATGACCGCCAGATGCACCTTCCTCAGATCCTGCACGATTAGTGCAGAAGTGTAGTGTGAGTATATAAACAACATCTACCAGTAAGTATCTAGTCTAACCTCGAAGAAGTTGTGATGAGGGGTCAACATCGACACTTACTATGGGCTAACAACAAAATACAGGAGTTCTAAATAAGCATGGGTTATGTAAATAATAAATATAACTCAATACCAAGCAGTGAATAATAATCTTTTCACTAATAATAAATCCCAAGTCAATTTCTGTCATTAAATAATTATAACCGCTCAAGCCATAAAATAATATCAAGTATAATTAGGCTCCGAGTATTATCATGCATGATTTATGCCGAGGTCGTACGGCCCGATCCATAATAATGTGTACACTGCCAAGGGTTGAGCGGCACGAACCATAGATGCATCCCATAACCATTTTCGTGGTTAAATCCAAATTTTTATCAAAACCTAGGTTTTCAACTACACCCACAATTTCTACACTTTATATGCTATGATCTACCCAAAAATACATGTATTAAACTCACCTCATATAGAAATTACTCCTCTCAAAGTGCTAGCTGAAAACCCCTCTCTAAGAAGCTCCAAAATCGCCCAAGAAGTGAAATAAATGAGCCAAAATGGCGTAAGTCCCGTATTAAATGGACCATTCTGCCTCCAGCGATTTTCGCTCTGCAGAGAATCAGCCGCTTTTGCGGCTCTGCAACTGCAGAAAGAGCATCGCTGATGCGGCTCTCCCTCAGTTGGCCTACATCCGCATCTGCGGACAATGGCCTGCTTCTATGAGCCCGCGTCTGCGGCGCACGTGCCGCACCTGCGGCCTTGTCCGCTTCTACGGTTGCCTTCTTCGCACCTGCGCTTTTTCAGGTGCGGTCCATGTTCCGCTTCTGTGGTCCTTGGGCAGCCCACGCTAGGCCGCTTCTGCGGTCGTTGGCTCGCTTTTGTGAGCTCGCACCTGCGACTAGCTCTCCGCAGGTGCGATTGCACCAGAGGCTCTGCTATTTCAACAATTACTCCAAATCCAAACGACTTTCGCGCATCGTCCGAATGGCATCCGGGGCCCCCGAGGCCTCATCCAAACATACCAGCTCGACCTCTCAAAACACAGAAAACAAAACCAAAACTAAGTATCATACTCCAAACAAAATCGAATCAACCTACGAACTTCAAGTTCTTCCAACTTACTCTGAACATGCCGAATCATACTTAAACTACTCGTATTGACACTAAATTTTGCTTGCAAGTTTTAAATCACTGTACGGAACTACTCCCCAGCTCGGAATCCCAAACGGACCTAGATAACACCAAAACCTACTCCAAACCAAATTTAAAGAACTTTAAAACCTTCAATAAGCCAATCTCGATCCAAACACACGCCCAAGTCCAAAATCATCATACGAACCTATTGAGACTATCAAATTCCGGTTTCGAGGACGTTTGCTAGAAATGTTGACCCACGTCAAACTTACCCCTTTAAAGCCAATATTAAGGACTAACTGTTCCGATTTCAACCCGAACCCTTTCAAACCCGAACTAACTATCCCCGCAAGTCACAAAACAGAAAAAGCACATACGGGGAGTCTTATTTAGGGAAATGGTGATCTAGAAAGCAAAACGACCGGTCGGGTAGTTACATTCTCCACCTCTTAAACAAATGTTCATCCTCGAAGGGGTCTAGAATCATACCTGGAACGCCAAATAAGTGAGGATATTAGCTCCGCATGTCCTCCTCGGTCTCCCAAGTCACTTCCTTGACTGGTTGACCCCTCCACTGAACCTTTACCGCAGAAATCTTCTTGGACCTCAACTGGCGAACCTACGTGTCAACAATGACAACTGGCTCCTCCTCATAAACCAGGCTCTCATCTAGCTGAACCGTGCTGAAGTCTGACACATGCGACCTGTCGGCATGATACCTTCGGAGCATAGACACGTGAAAAATCGGACGAACTCCAAATAGATTGAGAGGCAAAGCAAGCTCATAAGCAACCTCCCCAACTCGTCTCGACACCTCAAATGGACCTATAAACCTTGGGCTCAACTTATCCTTCTTCCTGAACCTCATGATTTCCTTCATCGGCGAGACCTTCAAGAGAACCTTCTCGCCCACCATAAATGATAAATCACGCGCCTTCTGATCCGCGTAACTCTTCTGTCTGGACTGTGCTGTCCGAAGTCGCTCCTGAATCAACTTTACCTTTTTCAAGGCATCCTTCACGAAATCAGAACCATATAACTTAGCCTCGCCGGGCTCAAATCATCCGACGGGTGAACGACATCGCCGACCATATAAAGCCTCAAATTGAGCCATCTCGATGTTGGAATGGTAACTGTTGTTATAAGCAAACTCGGCCAAAGTTAGGAATCGATCCCACTGCCCTTGAAGTCAATCACACATGCTCTGAGCATATCCTCCAAGATCTGAACTATCTGATCCAACTGCCCGTCGGTCTGCGGATGAAAGGCTGTGCTGAGCTCTACCTGGGTCCCCAACTCACTCTATACTGCCCTCCAGAAATGTGAAGTAAACTGAGGCTTCTATCTTACATAATAGAGACAGGCACACCATGCAACCGAACAATCTCCTAAATGTAAATCTAGGCTAGTCTCTTTGAAGAATACGTCGTCACAACCGGAATGAAGTGTGTTGACTTGGTCAACCTGTCGCCAATAACCCAAACTGCATCGAACTTCCTCAAGGTCCGCGACAACCCAACTACGAAGTCCATAGTAATGCGCTCCCATTTTCGCTCACATATAACCATCTGCTGGAGTAGGCCACCTAGCCTCTGATGCTCGTACTTAACCTGTTGGCAATTAAAGCACCTCGCTACATACTTAACTATGTCCTTCTTCATCCGCCGCCACCAATAATGCTGCCTCAGGTCGCGATAAATCTTCGTAGTACCTGGATGAATAGAATATCGAGAACTGTGTGCCTCATCTAGAATCTTTTCCCTCAATCCATCAACATTAGGGACACAAAGATGACCCTGGAGTCACATAACACCATCCTCACTGATAGTAACCTCCTTGTCACCACCCTGTAGTACCATCTTTCTGAGAACCAATAAGTGCGAATCATCGTACTGGTGAGCCTTGATCTACTCGAATAGTGAAGACTGGGCGACGACGCTTGCAAGAACTCGGTTGGGCTCTGAAAGATCCAACCTCACCAGTCTGTTAGCCAAGGACTGAATGTCCAAAGCTAGTGGCCTCTCCTCTGCTGAAATGAATGCCAAACTATCCATACTCTCCGCCTTTTTGCTCAAGGCATCCGCAACCACATTCGCCTTGACCGGATGATAAAGGATGGTAATATCATAATCTTTTAGTAACTCAAGCAACCTGCACTGCCTCAAATTGAGATCCCTCTGCTTGAACATATGTTGCAAGCTGCGATGGTCGATGTAAACCTTACAGGACACCCCATAAAGATAATGCCTCCAGATCTTAAGAGCATGAACAATCGCGGCCTACTCCAAATCATGTACGTGGTAATTCTTCTCATGGGGCTTCAGCTAATGTGAAGCATATGCAATAACTCGCCCCTCCTGCATCAATACACAACCCAGGCCAATGCGTGAAGCGTCGCAATACACAATATACATCCCTGAACCGGAAGGCAACACTAACACCGGTGCTGAAGTCAAGGCGGTCTTGAGCTTCTGAAAGCTCGCCTCACAATTGTCGTACCATCGAAACGGAGCACCCTTCTGGGTCAATCTAGTCAAAGGTGCTGCAATAGATGAGATGCTCTCCATAAAACCAACGATAATAATCTGCTAACCACAAGAAGCTCCTGATCTCGGTCGCTGTGGTAGGACGAGGCCAACTCTAAACTGCCTTGATCTTCTTGGGATCTATCTTAATACCCTCACCTGATACAACATGTCCCAAGAATGCTAAAAAATCTAACCAAAACTCACGCTTGGAGAACTTAGCATATAACTTCTGTTCCCGCAAAGTCTGAAGTACCACTCTCAAATACTGCTTGTGCTCCTCCATGCTACGCGAGTAGATTTAAAATCAATGAAGACAATGACAAACGAGTCAATATATGGCCTGAACCCCCGGTTCATCAAATCCATAAACGTCGCCGGGGCGTTAGTCAAACTGAAGGACATTACTAGAAACTCATAGTGGCCATATCTAGTCTGGAAAGCCGTCTTCGGAACGTCTGAATCGCGAATCTTCAACTGATGGTACCACGATCTCAAGTCAATCTTAGAGAACACCCTGGAACCCTGCAAGTGGTCAAACAAATCCTTTGCTAGCATCTCCTTAAGCTGGCCAAATCAGTACAAAAATCGATATCATGATCCAGTGGCATGCCTGGAAGATCAGAAGGAAACACATCGGAGAATTCTCGGACCACGGGCACTGAATCAATCGCCGGAGTCTCTGTAGTAGTATCCCGAACATAAGCTAGATAAGCCAAACAATCCCTCTCGACTATGTGTCGAGCCTTCAAAAAAGAGATAACTCGACTAGATGCATTGACAGACGAACTTTTCCACTCCAATCTAGGAAGCTGTGGCATCGCGAAGGTAACAGTCTTGGCATGGCACTCAAGTATGGCGTGGTACGGGGACAACCAATCCATACCCAGGATGACCTTAAAGTCGGTCATATCAAGCAACAAAAGATCTGCTCTAGTCTCATAACCACAGAAAGTCACGATACAGGACCAATATACCCGGTCCACAACAACAGAATCGCCCACTGGAGTGGACACATAAACAGGAGTACCCAAGGACTCACGAGGAACACCCAGGAAATGAGCAAACAGATATGAAACATATGAATATGTAGACCCTGGATCAAATAGTACTGAAGCATCCCTACCGCAAACAAAAATAATACATGTGATCATGGCATCTGAGGCCACTGCATCTGGTCTTGCTGTAAAAACATAGAACCTAGCTGGAGCGCCACCTAACTAGCCCCTACTTGACTGGCCTCCATCTCTAGGACGACCCTTACCCACCTACCCTCCGCCTCTGGGCGGCCGGACAGCTGGTGTGCCAGCTGGTGCTGTAATCATAGGCTGCTGATCCTGCTGCACTGCCTTGCCCCGAAGCCTGGGATAGAACCTCCTCATATGACCAAGAACCCCGCACTAACCTCTCAGTACAGCAGACTGCTGACCTAAAAGTCTGACCCTGATGGCCCGAAGGCCCACTAGAGGAACCTTGAATAGCTGGTGGACGGTAGGAGCTCTCTGAATGGCGCTGAAATAAGGCCGTACTGGAGCACCCCGAGGAGGCGGCGATGCTGGATATGTGGGCTTGCTAGACTGACCCCGCACAATCTGACCCCTTCCCCCAGCCGGGGCACCACTGAACTCTCCAGAATATCGAAAGCGCTTATCCCTCATCGCCTGCTCTCGGCTCCGCTGACGGACACCCTTGATCCTCTGAGCTATCTCCACAACTAGCTCGTAAGAAGTCCCTATCTCAACCTCTCGGGCCATAGTAGCCTGGATACCAGAGTACAAACCGAAAACAAACCTCTCACTCTCTCTGCACCGGTAGGAAGTATCACAAGTGCATGGTGAGACAACTCAGAGATCTCGCCTCATAGTCGGTCACCGATATCTGGCCCTACTGGAGCTGCTCGAACTAAAATTGCAACTCTTCCCTCTGAGACGGTTGAATATATTTGTCCAAGAAGAGGCATGTGAACTGGTCCCAAGTCATGGGAGGAGAACCTGCTGGTCAGCCGAGAAGATAGGGCTGCCACCAACTACGGGCCCTGCCCTCCAGCTGAAAGGTGGTAAAGTCCACCCCGTGGGACTCCAATATCCTCATGTTGAGCAGTCTGTCCCTACACCGATCAATAAAGTCTTGGGGGTCCTCATGCCGCTCACCCCTAAAGACATGAGGATGTAGCCTGGTCCATCTGTCTAATAACTTCTGCGGATCCCCGACCGTAGCTGGTCTGGGCTCAGGTATAGCTGCTGCAACTGGCTGAGCTACGCCCGCAAGTATTGCGCGCAGGGTTTGATATATGGCAGTCGCATGTCGTGGAGCCTGAGCGGTAGGGGTTTGTGCCCCCCCCCCTCCCCGCCGGAGATGTGGCTGGGTCTGCTGGAAATAAGCCAGTATGAGTCATAGAATCCATAAACCGCAGCATACGACCCATGACCTCCTGGAATCCTGCCGTAGACATGAAATCCACTGGGACTGGCTCTGTTGCAGGCACCTCGTCCTACTCCTCAATAATAGGATCCTCTACCGGATCCACTGGTGGCACAACCGGGGCAACTCTGGGACGTCCTCATTCTCTATCACGAGCTGGAGCCCTCCCTTTGCCTCTACCTCGGCCTCTAGCAACAGGGGAGCAGCTCCTCCATGATCGGGTACATCTGCTACACGCGTTCTCACCATCTGTGAGAGAATAAATGTTCTAGTATGTGTTCCAAGACCTGGTGTCACAAGTGTATGAGCAACTAGTAGAATATACAAAACTCTAACTACTGTCTGAAATAAAAGTAGACAGAAAATAGATGTAAAAGAGAGACTTTAAGTGCTGCAGAATGACTCAGGAAGCAGCTCACCACTAGGCCTCGGGGTAACGGGGGTGCGCGCCGATATGACCGCCAGATGCACCTGCCTCAGATCCTGTACGATCAGTGCAAACGTGTAGCGTGAGTATATAAACAACATCTACCCAGTAGTATCTAGTCTAACCTCGAAGAAGTAGTGACGAGGGGTCCACATCGACACTTACTATGGGCTAACAACAAAATACAGGAGTTCTAAACAAGCATGAGTTATGTAAATAATAAATATAACTCAATAACAAGCAGTGAATAATAATTCTTTCACTAATAATAAATCCCAAGTTAATTTCTATCATTAAATAAATATAACCGCTCAAGCCATAAACTAATATCAAGTATAATTAGGCTGCGAGTATTATTACGCACGATTTATGCCGAGGTCGTACGGTCCGATCCAGAATAATGTGTACACTGCCGAGGGTCGAGCGTCACGAACCATAGATGCATATATTCTACTGTCATGGCGTTCGGTCCGCTCCACAAGAAAAGAGGATAGTTCATGAACATTTGGTTTAAAAGTTATTACAAGGCCAATACACAAAGAAGCACAATTTCTATCAACGGTCAAGTAACCCGCCAAAACTCAAGTAAGTGAAATTTGGTCCTTTACAATTCCTCTATCAAGTTCCAATATGATTCAGGCACTTTATTTAACAAGTAGCGGTGCAAATATTACAAGTATTTCATAATTTGGGTCCTAAACTACCCGTACATAAACATAATTAGCAGCTACGCACAGACTCTCGTCACCTCGTGCGTACGTATCGCCCACAATTAGAAGCAAATAGTAATTTAAATCACCTATGGTGTAAATTCCCTCTTACAAGATTAGGCAAGAGACTTACCTCGTCCCAAAGCTCACTTTCCGGCCTCAAATTCACTCTAAGGACCCAATTTGGTGCTGAACAATCCGAAACTAGCCAAATGTTATATAAAATAATCAATATACGCTCAAAAGTTAATAATTTAGCTATTAGAGTAATTACTCAACCCAAATTGGAAGATTCTTAAAATTTATCCCGGGCCCACGTGCCCGGATTCCAGAAATTTTTGAAGATAATTGTTACCCTTAACCTCACGAACTCAATTACATAATTTTCACTCAGTCCCATTATCATTTTCGTGGTTAAATCCTATTTTTTATCAAAACCTAGTTTTTTCAACGAAACCCATAATTTCTACACTTTATATGCTAAATATCTACCCAAAAATACATGTATTAAACTTAAATTACTTACCTCAAAGTGCTAGGTGAAAACCCTTCTCTAAGAAGCTCCAAAATCGCTCAATAAGTGAAATAAATGTGGTCTAAGTCCCGTATTAAATGAACCCTTCTGTCTCCAACGATTTCCGCTTCAGCGGAAAATCGGCCGCTTTTGCGGCTCCACATCTGCACAAAGAGCATCGCAGATGCGGCTCTCCCTCAGCTGGCCTACTTTCGCATCTGCGTACAATCGCCCGCTTCTACGAGCCCACATCTACAGCGCACGTGCCACACCTGCGGCCTTGTCCACTTTAGCAGATGCCTTCTTCCCACATGTGCTTTCGCAGGTGCGGTCCATGTTATGTAGTCCCTGGACAGCCCACGCAAGGCCACTTCTGCGGTTGTTGGCTCGCTTCTGCGAGCTCGCACCTGCGGCTAGCTCTCCGCAGGTGCGATTGCACCAGAGGCTCTGCTGCTTTGGCCATTACTCCAAGTCCAAACGACTTCCGTGCAACGTCCAGATGGCATTCTGGGTCCCCGAGGCTTCGTCCAGACGTACCAGCAAGTTCGTAACCACAAGACAGACCCGCTCGAGCTCTCGAAACACGAAAAATAACACCAAAACTAAGAATCACACTCAAAACCAAATCGAATCTACCTGTGAACTTCAAGTTCTTCTAGCTTACTTCGAACGCGTCGAATCATACTTAAAACTACTTGGAATGACACCAAATTTTGCGTGCAAGTCTTAAATCACTATACGGAACTATTCCTGGGCTCGGAATCCTAAACGGACCTCGATAACACCAAAACCTACTTCAAACCAAATTTAAAGAACTTTAAAACCTTTAATAAGCCAACTTTCAACTTTAAGCGCCGAAACGCTCCCGGGTCATCCAAAATCCGATCCCAACACACGCCCAAGTCCAAATCATCATACGAATCTATTGAGATCATCAAATCCCGATTTCAAAGTCGTTTACTAGAAATGTTGACCCAAGTCAAACTTATCCCTTTAAAGCCAATATTAAAGAACTAAGTGTTCTGATTTCAACCCGAACCTTTCCAAAATCGAACTAACCATCCCCGCAAGTCCCAAAACAGCAAAAGCACATACGGAAAGTCTTATTGAGGGGAACCGGGATCTAGAAAGCAAAACGACTGATCGGGTTGTTACATTAATAATTCCCTTATAATGATCAAGCAAGGCGATTAGGTATATCCCTATCCTAACCGCAAATCCATTCCCGATGCTCGAGTTCAAGATCTTACTCTACTCAATCTTATATGCAATTTAGAATTTTCTCTCCCGAGTTCAATTCTAGATTCATAGATAGTATTCAATCGGTGATCAAGCAATCAAATAATTAAGCGCGAGATTGAACAAATAAACCAATATGATAAAATAACAAGAACAATTCAAGCTTTAAACTACAACGTTCATGTAGCACCCATAACTCTAGAACTAATAAATTATAAAATTAAAGGAAGTGCAGAGAAGAAAAACTAGTTAGAAACCTCCTCCAAGCGTGGTCCGTGTTCCATCATTGAATTCTCCTTCAAAGTATGTTAGATCCCCTCTAAATTAGGTTTATGACACCTTTTATACGAATTAAACCATGTAAAACGAAATTCCCTTGTCCTAGACAAAATAGAAAAACCTGCAACACAGCATCCAAACCAGCGCGAGGCGCTGGCTTAGCGCTGAAAGCAGTGAGTTTTGCGATTTCACTCTTGAATCCTACAGCCAGGTACGTTTTTTTGCCTTCTTTCCTTTAAATTGTATTTCTCTTTCTTTCTAGTCTTTATCTTGGGGGACAAATACCAAAGGGTGTCCTCCTCTTTCTCCTTTATTTATTTATTATTATTATTATTTTCGTGTTTTATTCAATATCACTCCGAATCTCTTCATCTTCACACTGCTTTATTTTTACACATTTAAAATATAATATTAAGCATAAAGTAATATAATTAATACTCAAAAAATAATTAAAAGTACTAAAACGTGAGGTAACAATAGTTAAATATATGTATTTTTTAACCGAACATCAATATTCCTGGGTGACAATGCTTTTTCCACAATAAATGAAGTTACTATGATATTTTACACTATTATTGTTACTTTTCTAAAATTTGTATTAGCTTCATTAATTTATTTTATATTTATATTATTTGCATTAAAAATACAAATTATGGAGTACGATTGTTATGCTATGATAACTGACTAATGTATCTAGGTTCAATACTTGTCTTATTTTGCTTTTGCTAACTAACTAACTGCTGTTTAGGATGCTAAGTCAATAGGATTAATACCCATTATAAAAGGAAAGTTTCCGGTCATAAGATATTTTATCTTTTTATGTATCAAGATTTTATTTTACTCTCTTTTAGGTGAGAGGTTAAGGAGATTTTGATTGCTTTGCTGAGTCAAGTTTCTATGGTAGAAGGTGGCAAACAAGGACCAATTTTTCTCAATTGAGGTTTAAGTAGTATTTAATCTTCAAAGTGTGTGGAGATAAATTACAATGATATGATCTCTAACTTGAGTATAATATGTTTGTGGAAAAAGTAAAAGTAATTTGTCTTATACAAGATGTTTAATGTTCACACATGATTGGTGATGCTAAACTTATGTTAGAGAGGCCACAAGTTAAGTTTTAACATCTTATAGTGTTTTGGTATACAAGTGATCGTAGGCTTGTTTATTTATTGATGTGAAATATTTTATACGATCGACATTAAAAGAATTTCACGTAAAAGCTTGGCATGCAAGATCCTAAAAGGGAACTCAAATAAGGGCGAAGAATATTCAAATTGTATTTTTGTTCATTTACTTTATAATGTAAAATATTTTTAAATGATATGGTAACTATGTCAGATATATCTTGATGCAACGAAGACCTTCATAACATATTCGGGTGCAATAAATTTATAAGAAAAAAAAAAAGTTGTAGGTCTTGACTCCGGTAAGTCCGGACCGGTTGGGACCGGTTTGGTCCGGTTTTGGGCGTAGTAATGGTACCGGACCGGAAAAAAAATCCGGTCCGTGACCGGACCGGACTCGTAACCACCCTTAATGGTAACTTTGATTATGCGAACGAAAGTGATTGTAACCAAGATTAAGATAGTTGATTGTATTATTAAGGATTCACATTGAGATTTTTGGTTTTTTCATTTACGAATTTTACATTGTTATATATTGATATTATGAATTTATTTTTCATATGTTATGATTCTTATTTTAGATTCGTGCGAAATGATATATCCAAAAAATAGGGCATGAGTTAGGTACAGTGAAGTTGTCTAAAATAGAATTTATGATTAAATAAAAATTTAATTACACATTAGTATTTTCTTCCGGAAAAGTAACCTAAAATTGTCTCTTGGGGATTTAGAACAAAGTCACGGATTAATCAAAAATTTTACTTGAGAATTTGCGAAAATTTTAACTAGAGTATTCATGGGGATTTCTTGCATAAAAGTGTTCTTGTGAAGGTACTTTCGGATTTTCATCGTGATATTCGTAAAATTATCGTAAAATTCCTAGGAAATCTCGTTTGTCCACAAGTTATGGCCTAAAGTTTCCTAGCTCCCATTTGGTCATAAAATTTGAGAGGTTTTTTCTTTTTTCAAATTTTATTTTCAAATATCTATTTGTTTATAGATTTTAACCATTTTTAGCAGCTTTTAAAAACAAAATCTTTAAATTCCAAAAACAGCTCTGGAGTAATTTTTTAAGTTTTTGAAGTTATCTACTCACAAAACTTTAAATTCTTTTCAAGTGGAATACATGTCCAAAAACAATTTTAACTTTCAAAAATTATTTTTTCATCTCATCTTTAAAAATTTATTTTTTTAAGTTTCAACCAAATCTATTTCAAACGCTAGCCTAGGGATTTACATGAAGTTTTTCATGAGAAATTATTTGCGGAATTTTTTCCATGAGAATTTCCAAGTAAATTTCTTTTGTTCACACTATTTAACAAAAAATTTCTTGGGCAAGTAATTTACATACAAATCTGTAATCCTTAGGTAACTTATCTAAGAATTTAAAATCCCTAGATAACTTACTTGGGGATCTACATATTTCATTATATGTCCAATTTTACGTTGCACTACATAGAGAAATAATAATATTGACCAACAAAATTTTTAATCATAAAAAAATCGAAACGGATGAAAGCAAAATACATCGAGAATATCATTTATAAAAAAGTATCAGTTGAGAAAAATATATAAAATCAAAGTAAACAAGAAAACATATGTATCTAGTTAAAATGTAATTGTTCATCTTCGTAGATTTAGATAATATCCAATCGTTTTGACTATGGCAAACAAGTCATCATACAACAATCAACATTAGTCATTTATAGAAACTAGGACTTTATCCTTTCATGTATCATTCTTGACTGAAATCTTTATTTTAATAATATAATAGTATTTAATGAAATCATTCATAATATGACTCGGAATATACGTGCAACACACATGACGAAAAACTAATTTCATAAAATTTATCTACTCCAGGTAATAATGGATTCATAATGTGAACAGTAATGTGGGAAGACTCACATCTTGATGTATATCAATCGGCCAAATACATTAAAAATTTGAGTATAAAATTTATTAAAATTTTATTTTATTTGGATCCAAAAGTCGAGTCATTAAAATGAAATACCTAGATTAATAAAATTAACAGCTTGTTTGGATGGTTGTTACTCATTGTATCGTATTGTATTGTTTTTCCAAAATAATGTATGTTTTGATTGTTTCATTAAAATTGATTGTATTGTATTGTTAAATCCGTTATTCCGGAACAATAAAAAATTCTATTCTTTTAAACAATCGATTTGGTGTGGTGGGATTGTTTCTTATTTTTCTTTCCAATTATGCACTAACTTATATAACTCTATTTTACCCTTTCGCTTTTTTTTAAAAAAAAATTTATTTTAACTCCAAATCTCTCACCTATAACCTACTTTGTCTTCGTCCCTTTTTTTTTCCAGAACTTCTTCCACTTCCAACTCCAATGTAAATTGCTAATTTTGTTCCGCTAATTTTATTAGAATTTGCATGAATTTAATTGCTTAGTCTATTTATAAGACATATTTGGTGATAAATTAGTAGAAATGTATTTTCTTAAATTATTTTAATGCGTAATTCTTGATAAAAGTTAATATTTAAACAATTGAGGGTATTTTAGTAAACTTATAAGTTATAATATAGTATGATACAGTCAAATCAAATAGCGAAATATTATTTAACAACAGCAAATAATATAATATATTTAAATATTATATTTATAAAATAATACAATACAATATAATATATTATAAAACAATGGGTAATAACCGTCGGAACAAGCTGGAAAGGAAATGCCTATATTCTTTTTGAGGCGTTGAGCCACAGGTCAACCAGATGGAGATGATTAAATGAGCATTTCTGCAACTTCTCCACATTTAAGGGGTTAGATCTCACTTTTCTAAATATCAAGGGCTTTATGTGAAACATTTACCAGTCAAAACACACTCTTCTAACAAGGTAAGAAATTTTGGAAAAAAGAAAAAGAAAAAAAGAAGGCAAGAGATCACCGATCTGGAACTCAGAACACACACACTCTCTCTCTCACACACAGTAACTGAACAACCCAAGAGCCATTCACGTTTGCCGGAGCCAAATTCTAGAACATTCTCATTTACTCTGTTAAAGTTAACTGCTCGCCGGCGACCGGCGAAGCAAACTGGCGTTCAGTCCGAAGAGAGCAATGGCGGAGCTACGCCACTCAAGCTCGATCGGAAATCGAGTAACGGCGTCACCTAGGAAGCGAGACGACGTCGTAGCTTCTTCATCTCCTTTGGTTCCTGACAACAACGGGGCTCCTAACGTTGGCGATGACGATGACGATTACCGTGGCCGTTATTATCCTCGAGATCGGTTCCGTTCACTCTTCTCTTCACATCTTCAACCTCTTTTCCCTTTCTTCTTCCCTGATGACTCGAGGTCTCATCTTCACAATTCAAAGATCTCGCTTTTTCTGCTCGTCGTTATCATACTTTCGCTCCTCGTTGCCATTTCCTCTGTCGTTCATCGATTGGTAAGCCTTCATTCCATCAATTTCAAAACAAACACTCTCACACGCATAGCCATATATACTGTTCTAGTTTGGATAAGGCTTAGATGTTGCTGTATGCTCACATTAGGTTCGGCTAGGAACCAAGCGTGAGATATAGAGAAAGTGTATGTATTTTAGAGAACACGTGATTTGCCTTGATTGACACATTACTTACCAGTATTGTAATGAATGAGTCTGAATAGAATGGAATGGAATAGAGGATTCATACAGCTGACTTCAACTAGTTTAACGATTAGTCAATTTGAAGCGACTAGAGATAATAGGAAGTGATTTTGATCACTGTTGGTCAAGTTAGGACTTTGACTTCCAATAAATATTTATCAGAGAAAATGTGCATCGACTAGAGATAATAGGGGAATTCCTTTTGATGAATATTGGTCAAGTGAAGGCCTTAACTTCCATAGTATGTTTAAGTAATTCCATAATTTGGTAATTGCGAGCCAATCTTTTAGAGTTGTTCTTATATGAACACTAACATGTCATATAGCTGGAGTTTGCTTTATATTATATCTGATATCAATCGACCGTTGAAGCATCTTTCTTCCTTGACATTCATCATATAAAAGATTTCGTGTGTGGTATTGAATCATATGAACAAAAAGCTTGTTACTTCTGATTTTATATGTACGAATAATTAGTTAGTATTAAGTACTTGAAGATCCTAATTAGATTTGCTAAATTTGACATCTCGTATTCCTATCAAGAGGAGAGAAATCATGTGGAATTAACAGTTCTATCTTCGGAAAGGAAATGTAGTTAATATAATAGTTTGTTCTGGGTAGTGCATATTGGAGTGACCAGGTTGATGCAGCTAAATCTGGGTACTGGGAGTGCTCTCTATTAGTAAACCTTGTATTTATCTCACGGTTGGTTTGTTTACCATCATTAGCTTCATCACATGCCGATGCTTCTCTGGCTACGTATAGTTTACCCCTCATCTGTTTTGATGTTTGCTTTTGAACGATGTTCTTGAGGGTGGTGATAATTAAAGCTCATAGTTCTTTTTTATACGTAAATTGAAGCACATAGTTTTCACAATCAGCTATCAACGGTTACGTGCATAGCTACCTCTTTCCGCATTTATTGTTCTTTTCCCATAAGTATGAAATAGGTTATAGATTTCAAGCATATAATCTGAAATAAAATGGAAATTTTATGATATGATTAGATTAGATAGTGCTTTTCTAGATTAAAGAGTTCGTCATTGCGACTATTAATTGTTTTGTGTGGTTGCTACGATGTCTTTTTGATTTGGTTAAACAAAAGAGAATGTGTGATGTACTTTCCTATTTAATCTTCTTTGATTCTAGCAATTTCAGTTTTTAAAGCATTCTTTATGTTATTTTTCTTTGTAGAATGCCCCATATTTGTGCAAGAAGGATGGTATAACTCTTCAGTGTCCACGGGTGAGTTCTTGAAAGACTTACTTGTTGTCTGCTACTACATCCTAATATAGTCAACGTCCAATCTGTCTACTTTAATCAGGTGAAAGAGTCTCCTTCCTTGTGGGAGAATCCTTATTCATCAACAACCTCATGGAAACCTTGTGCGGAGCGACGTGAGGGACTGATATCAGGTACTCTTATGCTCTTTAAATCTAGATCTGTATGTTTCCCTTGTCATATCTTCTGGTCGGGGAATTTGGTACATATACTCCTTCCTTCTTTAAGTTTATGAGTTTAGAGGATTTACCTCATACTTTCCCTCTTCCCGGAGGTGATGGTGCAAGGAAAAAGGAGAGAAAAGGATCTTTAAGGTTTACACTCCGACTTTTATGTATAACGTACAAATATCTTTTAAAAGATAAAAAGAAAAATCAATCTATTGGACGAACCTTGCAACTGACTGAAGCTTGATATTTAAGTGAGAGCAAGGTAAAGCGGCAGATAGTCTTGTTTGAACCGAAATGTCATTTAATTACGGAAATGGACAAAAGAACAAGGTATGCAACCTTAAAGGTGAACTTCGTTCAGAAATGGCAAGTTGTACCATCTTATGCAATTGAAGAATATTGCCGTTACTAATTTAATTTATTTTTGTTGTTAATAATTTGATTTATTAGGCCAATTGGATTAGGCTTTGACGAGTCCTCTTCTAAGATGTTCATGGAGTGATCAGAGAACTTATCAAACTTTAAGAGTAGAAAGAAGTAAAAGCTCCTCCAATGGTAATTCAGAGATTTAATAGAGAGTTAAGTGTGAAAATATTGGTTAGTGGAATTGTGACTGGTATGTGCATGAGTTGAACCTTCCTCCTTTGGTAAGTAAGTGAGATTTCAAATACTATTGTTAACAACCTGTTGAAAAGAGAGGGGCTGCTTGTAAAGCTTTGAGAGATCCTTCTTCTTAAAAATCACATGGATTCAAATGTTTATAATGCAATATTCCTCCCTCCAATGGAGAAGGATAGAGGGGCAGGCCTATTATCCACTGAATTTCTAACCGTGCGCTACTGGCCTTCAGGGATTCTCGGTTATAAAAAGAATCCCTCCCTCCAATACTGGATCTTGAATTCCTTAACGTGCAACTATTCTTTTGTCTTCAAACAAGAGTTATTCCTTCGTCTCCTTCCTGACATCTTAATAAATGGTCCAATTTCTTCACAAAATTTTCTCTTGGGCTGGAACCCCTTTCCTTCCAATTTCACTTCTTTCTATGTGATTTGAACTGCTTGCCATGCTCCAAAGGCCTCCTTGTACCATGCCCTTACCAGCATTAGCTTTTTCACAATCCGTTTTGTGTTTAAATTTTAATATTAGTAGTTACACAAAATGCAGAATCCTTCTGCTTTTACTGCAGTCAGTGGTGAGCTTTTCATTTTTTTTTTTCACACTGATGAAAGGGGAAGTTCCTCTAGCATGATTGTCTGAAAGGTATTCTAGCACTGCCCTTGTCGATTTGTCATGTCTTTTCAAATGCATTCCTTATTGTTTTGGTATTGAGTTGTTGGATCCTGGGCTGCTTCTTTTGTCTCATATTGAACACTTTTTCATAACTGAGAAATTCGTCTGGAGCTGACCCTTTAGGCCAACTACAGCATTTGAAACTCTCGAATGATGAGCTCACCCCTCTACCCTTCTCCACTTAAATGCTAGAGTTAGTTTGCTTCGCAGGGCTCGAACCTGTGACCTAAGACACAAGTTGCTCAACCTTTGCCAATTAAGCTAACCCCTGGGAGCGTCTCGTATTGAACACTTTGAGGAGCATAATGTGGAAACATTGTGCATGGCAGCTTCTTTAGTCTATGTTGGTGGTTGATTTTCAGGATCCTAGGTTGGACAGCATTCTACAGTCCCCTGTAACAACTAACCCAGAAAGCTCAATTTTAAAAGACAGCATGATCTATTGAAATTATAAGCAGTGCTTATCTCGTGTATAATCCCATCGTTGGATGTGCGCCTCTGCTTTGTAAAGTGTTCTCAACTAATTATCCATTATCGCTATAATGCCTTATCTTTTTATAAGCATATAATATCTTTCTAAAGGCGTCCATTAATATTATTTGCTATTTTGGTTTCTCTTGTGTATTTGTGTAATTTTCTTTAAATTTGTAGTTATCTATGTCTTTTTGGTATAAGTAATATATCTGCACCTTTTTTTGTCTTCTCGCGTTCCATTTATGTTTTTGTCTTTAGATCATTACATTGCGGAGCCTGGAAATGCTAGTTGTTTCCCACCTAAACTCTTTTAATGAATTACAGCTATTTAGAGTAGAGTAAGTTAGCAGGTCATTCTTGATACAAAGGTGTGGAACTCTACGAACAGGCTTTGGTATGTCGTGTGTCATTGAGAAGTGGGAAAGCCGAGTTGGTTTGCCCATTGAAACTTGTAGCATTACTTAAGAAGTTTAAAAAAATGATGTAACAGTTTCTGCCTGATACTCTCTTGTTTGCCAAAATTTATTCATCAAACCTCTCTTTGGGTTAGATGTATCATTGATGGCTACAAACCTCTCAAGCTTGTTGGAATACTTTGTCCAAATCAAATAACTGATCACTTATCCTTTTTCTTCCTTGTTTGCAAAATAGTGATATAGCTTGGTATTTGCAGATATTCCATCTGAGAACGCAACAAACGGTTATATATTCATACACGCTGAGGGTGGTCTAAACCAGCAAAGGATCGCTGTATGTTTCACGTCTTATGCTATGCTTTTGCCTGCCATCTTTATATATTTGTCTCTGTAAAGTTATAGTTTTTTCTTATTTTGCAAGTCAATTAATGTATTGAAAACTGTCTATTGTAATTGCTAGGTTATCTGTAGATCTATGAAATCTGTTGTGTTTTTCAAAAGATTTGTACCCCTTTAATCAGTCGTGTATTTCCTTGCAGATATGCAATGCTGTTGCAGTGGCCAAAATTATGAATGCTGCCCTTATTTTGCCAGTATTAAAGCAAGATCAGATATGGAAAGACCAAACGTAAGGGAAATTTGACTGAAGCAGCTATTCTTTGTTCATAAGGATGGGAATGTTGTAAATATTTTATATTGCACCATAGCGAGATTTTAGTCAAACTGCGTGTAATTTAAAATTGACGTTTATGGTTATTGTATTCAGTTACTTGTTGCAAAAAAGCATTCCAGAGTAAAAATCATTGTTTTGTGAGAATTGTCCAAAAGATTGGTAAGACATTGATTATTCTTAATGCGAGTTAACAATATTTGCAGGAAATTTGAGGACATATTTGATGTAGATCATTTTATTAACTATCTGAAGGATGATGTGCGGATTGTTCGAGATATTCCAGAGTGGTTTACTGACAAATCAGAGCTGTTCACAAGCATAAGGTATGGTCCCTAGCTTGTTTACATTTAAATTTTTGGCTGCTAGTTTCATTTTCATGGTAGCAGTTCTGAGTATAGTTTTTCAAACTAATTGTAAGTATGAATTCTCTGACAAAATTAATCAACATGGTGCTACAAATTCAAGTTTACCTCATAAAAATCCCCAGCCACCTTTGTCGTGATGTAGTTCTAATGTTACATTGACTTAGGCAGGAAATACTGAATATGGATTTGGATCTGATAGTGATGTATTCGTTTTCTAGTTGATCTTTTGTTTTCGAGCGATCCTTTCCATTTAAATACTTGTACCTTTTGAAAACTCGTTTGATTTGTATTTTAATGTAAGTGAAGAGTATGTGTAACAAGTTAAACATCAATGTTGCTTTAATGGTAGCATGTATTGGGTGTGATCTCAAGTGCGTGGCTCCTTAGTACGGCCTCTGGAAAATGAGAATCCGCCTCTCCATGAGAAATCGAATTAGTAATTATTCCCAGCAAAAAATTCTCTAATCGCCGCGGTACAACAGCTACAGGATTTGTATCAAGATTTTCTAGAATTATCTCAGTTACGCCGAAGTCTAAGAGACAAAATGATGAGGAGAATGACCAAAATAGACTTGGCCTCATGAATCAGCTTTGTTGATACCATAAATCACACAAGAACTGTAGAGTGGCCTCAGAGCTTTGGGCGGTACCATGCTCCTTTACTTGATATCATTCGGACACACTTGAAGACTGTGTTAGGCATTGGCAAGTTGGAGAATAAGCCTAGGACTGAGTTGAAAGCAGCATGGACAACTAGTCCACTGTGTTTATTTCTGATGACATTGAATGTAAAAATAGTAGGATATTTCAAGGTACCGAGAATCAAAAGGAAATAAAAGAACTATTGCTTGTCTCATTTATACTTTCTACGTAAAGAAATAATAGATGTTTGGATAGATAGTTGGATGGGCTTGACGGGAGATTGTGAATAGCAGCCCGGGACACTAAGCTCCCGCTTCATAAATGCATTAATGACGTGATTAATGAATAAATAAAAAAATAAATAATTTCACAAGAGACCAATTGAGTTGCGGAAGTGTAAGATACGCTGTATAACAAGATGCCAATGAATGATATATATGGCTTCTTTAGTTATTGATTGGATAGGCTAGATTACAAGGAGGCGAAACATATGGATTCTTTAGGATTTGATTTCTTGAAATGAAGCCATTCTCGGGAAGGGGTAGGTAATAGGATGAAAGGGATGAGACAGATGTCTTCTTTAGTTTTTGATTTCTTGATAC
Source organism: Nicotiana obtusifolia (assembly GCA_002018475.1). Lineage (NCBI taxonomy): Eukaryota > Viridiplantae > Streptophyta > Magnoliopsida > Solanales > Solanaceae > Nicotiana > Nicotiana obtusifolia. The sequence continues at coordinate 19,533 of MCJB01017974.1, read as the reverse complement.
AAAGTAATTCTGTGAGAGGGAGAGAGTTAATAAGCTTCATGGTTAGTTGTACACTATAATTGTTGGTGTTTAGTCTTACATTTATCGGTAATTGATTTAAGCAAATGTCAGATTAAACTCATCTTACACCCTACTTGTAATTTTATCAAATTTCAGGCTCTAGCCAAAATTCATCCGTCACATTTACTTGTATCAAGTATGTTATACCTTGTTTTGTTTTCTAACGATATAGAAACCCCATCAGCTGTCTGATAGATCTTTTATTGCTTCATGAAGGACAAGATGGGAAGCAAGATTGTTGAATCATTATTTGTCATCATTGTGTAAAACATTCTAATAGGATCAAGTTTGCAATCTAAGATTACATTCTTATAGGAGGAACCTTTTTATTGTTCCAAGTAGTTGCTGAACATGAGAATATAGTTGTTATTTCATTTACAACAGTGTGTTACGTTTTGCATTTGTGTTTCTAAAGCTTGTACAATGCCTGCCAGGCGTACAGTCAAGAACATTCCCAAGTACGCTTCAGCAGACTTCTACATAGATAATGTTTTGCCACGCATCAAGGAGAAGAAGATAATGTCTTTAAAACCTTTTGTCGATCGACTTGGGTAACTAGATTTCCATACTCCTCTAATTGTCCTGATTTTCCTTTAACTGGTATTGACCTGATAAACTATTCTCTGTACCATTCAGGTATGACAATGTTCCTCCAGAGATAAACAGGCTGAGGTGCAGGGTCAACTATCATGCTCTGAAGTTCCTTCCCGAGATTGAGCAGATGGCTGATCAACTTGTTTCAAGGATGAGAAACCGCACTGGTAGTTCAAATCCTTTCATGTGAGTTATTGTACTTGTAACTGCTGTTAAACATGCTGTATCGTTTCTTCTGATTTATAATGGAGCTTAAAATGTTTTGTCAAACTAGGGCTCTTCACCTGAGATTTGAGAAGGGAATGGTGGGTCTATCATTCTGTGATTTTGTTGGAACAAGGTCAGAGAAAGCTCTCATGGCTGCATACAGAAAGAAAGAATGGCCTCGCCGGTTTAAGGTTACCTGGCTCATGATCATTATCCCTGTAAAGCCGAAAGTGAATGCATTTGTGATATATTTATCTTCTTTTCTGTTTGTTTGGCTGGCAGGATGGTGCTCATTTGTGGGCATTGGCCCTGCAAAAGCGCAAGGAAGGACGATGCCCTCTCGAGCCTGGTGAAGTAGCTGTGCTGCTTCGGGCCATGGGTTATCCTAAAGAAACTCAAATATATGTTGCTTCTGGACAGGTCTATGGTGGACAGAACCGCATGGCACCGCTGAGGAACATGTTCCCAAATCTTGTAAGCTACTTGCGTAAACTCTGATCAAGGAACCTATATCTATATCTTGCTCAGATTATATTTGCTTGTAGCTAATCCTGTTGACTACTATGGCCACTTCTAAAAGAAACATGGGTGGAAGGATTTTCTGTAAAAGACCCTTGAAAGTTTCTGGAATTTTCACTTTTATCCTTTTAATTTGTTTAGTGTCAATATCCTATAGACTTGTTTTACCCAGCATACTTTAATGTACCAGGTGAAAGGATTTGCGTGATTTAATATTGATTAAATTATATTTTGAGATCTGTAATAGGTTACAAAAGAGGAACTAGCTACAAAACCAGAATTGGATGGTTTCAGGAAGCACGTGACAAGCTTAGCAGCCCTTGACTTCCTAGTCTGCTTGAAGTCTGATGTATTTGTGATGACACACGGAGGAAACTTCGCCAAACTGATCATAGGATATCGTAGGTACATGGGTCATCGTCAGAAATCCATTAAACCGGACAAGGGTCTGATGTCCAAATCCCTAGGGGATCCATATATGGGATGGGCTAGCTTTGTGGAAGATGTTGTCGTAACCCACCAGACCAGAACTGGTTTACCTGAAGAAACGTTTCCAAATTATGATCTTTGGGAGAATCCTCTGAGCAATTGCATGTGTAGAGCCTGAATGAACAACCTTTATTGTGAAGAAAAGCCCTAAAGTAGTGCATCCTTCTAGAGCTGGTGCACAGGGAATTGCGAAATTTCGCCGTTAACACAACCAGAATTACAAGGCAATTTGCACATGGGATCACATAATGGGTGGTGGAATGTAGCCTCTGGGTGAATAAGAGTATTAACACAAAGAGTTGCAGAAACTGCCTTTAGGAGTGGTCTAGCTGCCCTGCATTGACCACCTGTGTTATGATCTTTCTTTGGGCGCGGACCACTGCAGTTTTGTATTCTGGAATATTAATTTATTCTCAATTGTTTCATGATAGAATGTATATTATTGCAGTAATAGAAAAGCGTCTTTCATTTCGCTTGAACACAACCCAGATTTCATGCATCCCAGGGGGATATGGTGCATCACGAGATACGCAAATGTCTTCATCTGAACAATCAGTCAGCTACATCCCCCACCCACTCCCCAAATTAGAAAATTCCATTGGTATTCAAGTGGAAACTTTCACTGTTTAGAGGGTTTTAACTTTTAGGTTAATGATATACATGTGAGAGTTCCAATCTTCGGAAAAGATCCAAAACCCCCCTGAACTTTACGGAAAGGTCTACAAATAATTCTTGTTAGAATTTTGGCTCATAATCAACCTTGCTATTACACTATTGGCTTGGATAACCCCTTATTTTCAAATTGCTGTCACTGTGGATAAGTCATTCACTTATAAATTGACATGTGTATTTTTATTTATAATATTACCACTCCTTTTTAATTCATACCCAACAGGATTTAATTAACTTGATTCATTGTCTGATCCGCTAAATTTAACCCGGCTAAAATCTTCGCCTTGTTGGAGCAGGCAAGTTAAGATCTATAAACCTATTTAGGAATTTAATAGAACTTGATTCCATTAGGCTATCGCCAACTTTTGATGAAGAAGCAGTTGTTGATGAACTCAAAAGATGTGATCTTTATGTCCACACAGTGCTTGACCCGACCCGTATAATGTTCCACAAAACGGCCATTCATGCACTTTCGGATCCACATTCTTCAATCTCAATTGTCTCGAATTTTCTTTTGACTTGATCCCCTCGTTTTTGTCTTCAATGTAAGAGTTGTTCTTCTTGTGAATTGTTTTATGACTGCCTAAAGCTTGAGATAACTTTAACACTTTGTTATAAATCTCACATTGGTACTTTCCTTGTTTTTGATTTCTAAATTTTGACTCGTCAGACTTATATGAACTTCTCCATACATCTTTAGAAAGTGTCATTAGACAAATAACAATGTCTTCTTCAAAGGAAGTACCGGAAAACGAACTTACTAGTTCTGATTCTGGTTCAAATTTAGCTGATTTCTTCTTTTTCACTTCCATTGCTTCTTCTGATAGGAACAGTCTTCCAGTTCTCTTCGATCTCCTCTGAGTTGGCTTCTTTATTGACTCAATTTCAGTTTCACTTTCCCTGTCATGTACTACCGCTGACCTAGCACCATCCAAAAACTTAGGATCTACAATCTCACAACTCTTCTTTGGATTCTCTCTTAGCCCATAACCCAAATATTTCTCTTTCCTTATTTTTCTTGTTATTTTAAGGAATGGAGTAAGAGAGTCGACTCGCTATGACCGCCGGAATCTTGTTTCTACGGCGGAGGTTTTGGGTTAAGTTTGCCGGATGGGGTAATGGATCGGGTTATTTAAATCCGGTTGAGTATGAATTATAAAAGAGTAGTGTTATTATAAATAAAAATACACATGTCAATTTATGAGTGGATGACTTATCCATTGTAACAACCGTTTGAAAATAAGGAATATTCGAGCCAAAAGTGCAACAACAAAATTAATTATGAGTCAAAATTCTAACGATGATTATTTGTAAACCTTTTCGTAAAGTTCAAGGAGTTTTTAGACCTTTTCCGTTGATTGTTTTGTAGTGGGATCGTTATCCAGTATATTTCCCTGTCATTGGAAACACAATCAAAATAGAAATAAGAAAGAAGAGAAGAATATTGTGTCCCTTTGTGGGGTCAAAACTGAGTCGTTCAGGTTTATCCATTTACTTGAAGAGTGCTTTCTTGTGCTAGTAACTGGTCCGATTTGGGTCTGATTTTTCCTAGAAAGAAATTAAACCAATTAAGTTAATTTTTTAACTATTGAAATCAAACTAATTCAGTTAATTCGATTTTTGTCAATTTTTTAATTTTTTGTTGATTTTTGTGAAACACACTTTCTAGCACATATTCTGGTGATTATATTCCAACATAACATTATCAAACCAATTACTCTTTGATAAAATCTTCATCTGCTAAGATATTTTGATGATAATTGAATTAAATAGAATAATGAATAATTTAAGGACTCAATCATAAACAAGTTAATTTTATTTAGCATGGAATAGATTTTTGGACTAAGCAAAGTAAAATTACCAATTAAACAAGAATATAAAAAATAAAGAATTAGATTATTATAAAAGCAAAGAGCTAGACTGCCAATTAAGAGTGCAAATGATTGGTATGTACCATAACATTTTAAGAATTATATATAAATTTATACACACATATGTGTGTGTGTGATTAAAATGTTTTAAATAGGTATTAGTATAATGGTTAGATTTCTTCGGTTATTTATTTCTTTAAAATTAAAATCAAACTAAATTTAGTTGGTTTTTAAAATTCAAATTCAAAATCAAATCAAACCAAAAAATTGATTATTTCTTTTGTCAATTGATTTGATTTTTGTTTTTCGATTTCATAAACACTCCTATTAGTCGCCTTACTAGACTCCAATCGTCTTAATTGAAATGATTTTCGCGATATTGTGACATTTCTTATTTGATGGAGTATAATTGGAAGTCATGTTTGTTATTGTATTAACAAGTAGGGATTGTGATTTAGAGATGTATAATCTTTGATTACTCATTAATTGGGATGGTTTTGGATTATAAACTAGGTTACGCCTTCGTTGGAATGATATTGTAAGAGGTGGTGGTCAGTGACGGATCCAGAATTTTAAGATCGTGGGTGGTTACTTCTTAACATAAAATTGCTATCAATCACATAATATAAATGCATAACTATTCGAACACAAGAGTAAAAAGAGTTAATGAGAAAACTAATAATAATATCATTACCCAAAAAAATTAGTCACAAGTCACAATGAACTACTTATAGTATTACTAGTTTCGGGGATGTGCGTTGCACGTGTTTCCCATGACAATTAGTAATTTTTTTTTAAATGCCATATACATTATTGAAATACATGTGTGATTAACATGAAATTTGAAGAAAAATATACGAGCTCATGAACAGATGACTCTATAATTATTAGATACTGTCTGAACATGCAAAGTTGAACAACTACATTTAGTTATAATGGATATAAATACAGTAGCAGATTCAGGATTTTGGGTTCATGGGTGCTTAGTTTTTTTGACGTAAAGTATTACCCAATCACATTGTATAAGTACGTGCTATTTGTACATCCTGCCCCTTTTACAATTTTAAAATTAAGAAAATGATCTTTTTAGATCTCTTATGTGTAAAAGACAGATCGCTTACGTGTAAAAGTAAATCTCTCACGTGTAAAAAAAAAGTAGAATCATAAAACTAAAAACAAGTTTATAAAGAACCACAAAATCAATTGATCCGTATAAGTACACAAGTATTTGAATACGACAATAAAATAATTAATAAAAAAACTCATAATATTAATATTATAAACGCTATAAAATTATGATGGATAAGACAACTAATTAACAGAAAAAAAGACTGGTGGGTTTTACCGTTCCAGAGGATTTCTTCAAACGAACTTCGGAGTCCTAAGTAGTATTGGATCAAAATAGTGCTAGTGAAAGAACAAAAAAATAGAACTAATTGGAATGGGGCATAAGAAAGGGAAAATGCCTAGACATGTTAGAAGTGAGAATCGAATTCTCCCTGCACAGCTTTCATAGCCTTCCAGCACATTCTCTTGACCAAAGCACCCACCACCAAACTTTTTTACTTGTTAAAAAGCATCAATAAATAAATTTATTGATCATATCAACTCAAGACTTTAAAATCCAACAGCTAACATCTAAAAAATTACATATTTGTGCTTTAATGCAGAGGAGTTATTTGATTTTTGAAAGGATAAATGGGTCCATCAACTTTACATGGTTATTTTGGTAATTCAATCTTAACATTTGTGACTTTCCACTTTTAGTATAACTAGTTTCTCAGCACGTGTATGCCGAATTATGTAGTCAATAATTTTTTATTGACTAAATAATTATACTTGAAAAATAAAGTACATGTGAAGATTAATATGAATTGTCGTATCGTGACTTGTCTGTTGAGGGTCAAAGTAATTGGATATCGTTTGAATCTACAAAAACGAACAATCAAAATATAATTAGATAAAAAAAGATTTACTTATTTTTTAATTTTTTGAGATACAAAATGTAATAAAACGTGTTTCACCTAATAGCTCTTTGTAGCCGATATTTGTTTAGTGTTTGCTTTGTCATGACGAGGACATAGAGTTAAAATTATTGATGTTTGTAGCTCAATAACATTAAATTGGCATATATTTTTCACCAACATAAATGATAAAATTGTGACGACATGCTATTTATTTATTCTAAACTCACATTATTTACAATACTATTATAATGGTTATTGTGGAGTATTACTTATTATTTATTATGAAATGCTTTTACATTTTTCTTCCTTGAGGTTGAAGGTATATTTAGTTATTCCTAGAGCCCGTTTGGATGGGCTTATTTTAAGAGACTTTTGAGCCAAAATAGCGTATAAGTCATAAGTTAGGAATTCTAATTTTTGGTTTGTTTTTGTCATTTTAGCTCAAAAACAAATGCTTAAAAGCATTTTTTTACTCCATCCAAACACTATAAAAAGGCTTAAAAGTTATTTGACTTAAAAGCACTTAAAATAAGCCAATCCAAACGGGCACTGACGTTCCTTGATCTTTCCTTTCACACATTTATTAATTTAATTACCCTAAATTTATTATCTAATTCAACTCTTCATAATTTTACGATAATTAATAGCAACGAGGAAGCTGTCCAACGTAAGCTAGGTTCTTGTATTGATTTAAGAAATTTTATTAATTTTCTTAAAAGTATTATAGTCTCTTAGTTTTATGGGGTCATTTAGGTCTTTTAACTTTCACTTGAACCAAGTGAAGTGCATCAAGGAAGAAGAAGTAAAGTTTTGTTAGATAAGGGGCTTATTCATCGGAGATGACAGACCTACTTCCATAGTCTCTTGAACGAGGATGGGGACATGAGTATTCTACTGGGTGATTTGGAACTCTCTGGGAGTCTTTATGACTTTGGGTATTGTAGGCGGATTAGAGTTGATGAGGTTGAGGGGACTATGCATAAGATGAGCAGAAGCAAAGCGACTGGGTTGGATGAAATCCCGGTGGAGTTTTGGAAGAGTGCGAGCAAGGCAGGCTTGGAGTGGCTAACTAGGTTATTTAATGTTATTTTTAGAACGAAGAAGATGCCCGAAGAGTGGAGGTGGAGCACGATGGTTCTTGTATACAAGAACAAGGGTGATATCCAAAATTGTAATAACTATCGGGGTATCAAGCTGCTTAGCCATACTATGAAAGTTTGGGAGAGAGTGGTAGAGCTAAGAATGAGGAGGAGTGTGTCTATTTTCGAGAACCAGTTTGGGTTTATGCTAGGGTGTTCGACTACAGAAGCCATCCACCTTGTTAGGAGATTGATGGAGCAGTATAAGAAGAGAAAGAAGGACTTGCATATGGTGTTCATCGACTTAGAAAAGACGTACGATAAAGTTCAGAGAGAGGTTTTGTGGAGATGTTTGGAGGCTAGAGGTGTACCTGTTGTCTACGTTAGGTTGATTAAGGACATGTATGATGGAGTAAAGACCCGAGTGAGGACGGTGGGTGGGAACTCGGACCATTTTTCGGTTATGATGGGGTTGCATCAGGGGTCGGCACTTAACCTTTTTTGTTTGCTTTGGTGATGGACGTAATGACGCGTCACATCCAAGGGGAGGTGCCGTGTTACATGCTATTTGCAGATGATATTGTATTGACTGACGAGACGCGAGACGCGAGACGGTGTGAACGCACAATTAGAGGTATGAAGGCAGATCCTGGAATCTAAAGGTTTCAAGTTGAGTGGACCAAGACAGAATACTTGGAGTGTAAGTTTAGTGGCGAGACTCAAGGAGGGGAAGGGGAAGTGAGGCTGGACTGGCAGGTCAACCCTAGAGAGAGGGAGTTTTAAGTACCGTGGGTCTATTATTCAGGGGGATGGAGAGATTGATGAAGATGTCACACATCGTATTGGGGAGGGATGGATGAAACAGAGACTTGCTTCTGGTGTTTTGTGTGACAAGAAGGTGCCACCAAAACTTAAGGGTAAATTCTACAGAGTGGTGGTCAGACAAACGATGTTGTATTGGGCTGAGTGTTGGCCAGTCAAGCTTGCTCATGTCAGAAGATGAAGGTAGCATAGATGAGGATGTTGAGATGGATGTGCGGGCACACCAGGTTAGATAGGATCAGAAATGAGGTTATTCGCGACAAGGTGGGTGTGGACCCTATTGAGGACAAGATGCAGGAAGCGCGGCTAGGTGGTTTGGTCATGTGGGGAGGAGGAGTACAGACGCCCCGGTGAGGAGGTGTGAGAGGTTGACATTGGAGGGCCTACAGAGAGGTAGAGGTAGGCCAAAGAAGAGGTGGGGAGGGGTGATTAGGCAAGACATGGCGCAACTTCAGTTGACCGAGGACATGACCCTTGATAGGAAGGTATGGAGGTCGAGGATTAGGGTAGTAGAGTAGGTAGTCTAGAGTATTCATAACAGTAGTATTGACATGCAGCCTCACTTTCTGTTGGTAGTAGGTTTTTATGACTAACCGTTATTTTTTTCATTGTTGATTAACTTACTATCTTGTTGTTTTTATTCTGCTTTTATATGGCTTTTTGTTACTGTCCCTTCTTGTCTATATTTTCATTAATGTGGTACTTATGCTTTCGAGGGTCTATTGGAAACAACCTCCCTATTCTCACTAGGTAGGGGTAAGGTCTGCGTACACACTACCCTCCACAGACCCCACGGTGTGGGATAATACTGGGTATGTTGTTGTTGTTGTAACTTTCACTTTAGGCCTTCATACTCATAATATAGTATGATATAATATGATGATTATTACCAAAAAGGACTTCTAGTCACAAGTCACAACTTTGATCAACGACTTTTTATATATTGAAAACGATGAATAATGGCATCATTGTTCACAATTAAGAATATCTTATGCTCTACATAGCAAATTAACTAAATAAATATTGAAAATTTCATCACCGATGCTATTACAAAGCTCATTTTTTATTTAGTTCATGAATGAGAGAGTTCGTTCCACACAAGCAGTAGCAACAAGAAGAATGAGAGTCAACTTGTTAAGTAAATACACAAGCGGCCGAGTTTGATGCAGATCTGACTTAATCAACACTTTAGAAATGTCACTAATTTCCTTCATGTCGAATAACCTCTTGTCAGGACCATGAGCATAAACTATAAAACTGTCAAGCTCGCAACTAAGATCTAGAGCTTGTTACTATCAAACTCATTCGGATAATATTCAGCCAACTTCCTTATATTGTTCTTATCAAAATTACCAAATGAATTAGGTGGATTTAAACTAGCCATATCGAGAAGTAAGTCGGTACTCACAACATCAAAACGATTGCTAAGCACTTGAAAATGCAAATCAATAACAACATAAAATATCTCAACACGCAAATGATGAAAGTATGCTACACCAAGAGATTTAAGCTTTGAATTCCCAAAAAAATAGCAAGTGTCCATCTTGGGGATTATTATCTCATGTTTATCACAGAATGAAGAGACATCATCCATTAATGATTCAAATTCATTATTCCTCATCGTTTGTAATCTTTGCTTTGTATGAGCGAGGAGTCCTATAGTATTGACAATATCTTGATCCACCCTTTGTAATGAGGAGCTCAAATCATTTTTCATTATTAGAACTTTTCACATCAAGTGGAACATCAAAGCAAATTAAAATTCCTTAATCTTAGTCATAAGACTTTCAACAAGTTTATTGGTATAATTTGGACCCTCACGAGCACTAAATTCAAGAACATGAATAATTGATGAAAATATGACAATGAGGTTATCTAATGTTCTATAATGAGAACCCTAACGAGTATCACCTGGTCGCTGAAGCCCACATTCTTGATTTAATCCTCGCCTAGTATGAATTTCACCTATTATGAACAATTCCTTTAATTTTTCAGCTTGATTTTATCGAAGCAAATCCCTGCGCTTAAAAGATGCTCCAACAATATTTAACACATTAGTAACTATCATAAAAAGTAATCTACATCTGACTGTTTTTTTGCAAGAGCCATAAGTGTTAACTGCGATTGGTGAGCAAAACAATGAATGCAATATGTCGATGGAGTTTCATTCAGAATCAAATTCTTAAGACCATTTAGCTTTCGTTGCATGTTACTAGCTCCATCATAACCTTGTCCACGTATTTGGGATGGATTTAATGAGTGATATAAAAGAAAAGAGTCGATTTCTTTCTTCAATGATTGAGCAAATGTATCATTGACATGAACAATACCAACAAATCACTCAATTACTCTGCCTTCTTTGTTAACATATCTCAAAACAAGTGCCATTTGCTCGTAGTGTGATGTATCCTTTGATTCATCAACTAGTACGCAAAAATCCAGATCTATGTCTTTAATAATAGCTTTGATTATTTCTTTGGTACAAGCATCAATAATATCTTTCTGAATCATTGGGGAACACATCATTTTATTTCTTGGCGCATTTTCTAATATTATTCTTCCAACATCCCAATCAATATTTCCATACCATTGCAATAGTTCAAGAAAGATACGTCTATTTTTAGAAGATTGACTCTCATCGCGCCCACGAAACGGCAATCCTAGTCTCGAAAGAAACCTTGCCACATCGATTGAAGCCCTCAAGCGACGTTGAGACTCACTTTTTTCTTTCTCGGATTGCTTTTCAAAAGAAGTGCGAATTGATTATGATTGATTCATTAAATCAATCATCCTATTGAAACGCTTATTGTGGATGCTATTTACCTCTGCAACATGAGCTTTAAATCTTTCTATAGCCTTGTTCCAACCTTTAAAGACATTTTTTGTAAAAGTATCCCCCATATTTCCATGACTTTCATGTCAGTCTTGAAAAAATAACAACACAAACAATATGCAGCACCTTTTAATATACTGTACTCCAACCACTTTGAATGTTGACACTTAAATGTAACGACCCGTCCAGACGTTTTGAGAGTTGTAGCCCCGTTCCCCCATTTACTGCTCATTCTCTGCTTAATTGTTGTTATGTGACTTGCCGGAGTAGTTGATTCTGGTCTGGAGAGGTTTCGGAATAAGCTGAGACACTTAGTCTCAAGGTTGGAAACTTAAGTTGAAAAGGTTGACCAGATATTGACTTATGTATAAACGACTCTGGAATGGAGTTTTTGATGGTTCCGTTAGCTTCATTAGGTGATTTTGGATGTAGGAGCGTATCCGGATAGTAATTTGGAGGTCCGTGGTTGATTTATGTTTGAAATGGCGAAAGTTGGAAATTTAAAAGTTACGAGAGTGGACTTTGTGGTTACCAGACTCGGATTGGGTTTCTGGGAGTTGGAATAGGTCCGTTATGTCAATTATGATTTGTGTGCAAAATTTGAGGTCAATCGGACATGATTTAATCAATTTCGGCATCGAATTTAGAAATTGGAATTCCTTAGTTTTCATTGGGCTTGAATTGGATTGGGGTTTGTTCAATTTATGTTGTTGGATGAGATTTGAGGCCTCGAGTAGGTCCATGTTATGTTACGGGACTTGTTGGTATATTCGGATGGGCTCTCGAGTGGCTCGGGTGTGTTTCGGGTTGAGTTTTGAACGAGTTTGGGCATTTCGGCACTTTGATGATATTCTGAAACAGTTGAAGTGTGGAGGGAACATTTTGGAGTGCTGAGGCAAAGCCTCATGTGCGGACCGTAGAGGAAAGGTGCGGACCGTAGAAATCCTCTTGCGGCCGCAGAAAAGAGAATCTGCAGGTTTGATGGTTTGACTTCGGAAGCTTACATCTTTTAATCTATAAGGAATTTGGAGATGATCCAAAAATGAAAGTTTTAGCTCTTTGAGTCTACTTTTCAGAAAGTTAAACCATTCATTAGTTGGATATTTATACACAATGTTGTGGTCAATTTACTGAAGCCTGGTAGTGTAATCACTGCTGAAGTGCGACCTCACAATTTGGATTGCGTCCGCGGAACTTGGAATGAGCGGACTGCAAAAAAGATGTGCAGTCAGCACAATGGGAGATCAGATTTTGTACTATATAAATGAGGGTTAGAATATTATTTCCCATTTGAACTTTGGGAGCTCGATTTGTGGCGATTTTTCATGGGTTTTTCAAGAAATTCATTGCGGTAAGTGATGCTAACTCGGATTTGGTTAATATTCATGAATATATCATTGTTTTCATTATTTAATTAGTATTTTGAGATGGAAATTTGGAAAAAATTGTAAAAACTTCATAAACTATAATTTGAGGATTTGAAGGTCGAGTTGTGATCGGATTTGACTAATTTTGGTATGGTTGGACTCATGATTGAATGAGTGGAATTTTGTGATTTTTACCGGATTCCAAGAAGTGGGCCTGGGGGTTGACTTTTGAGTTGACTTTTTGAGTTTTGATTAAGGGCTTAATATTTTCTTATGGAATTGATTCCTTTTGCTCATGTTGATTGTATTGAATTGTCTGTGGCTAGATTCCAGGCATTCGGATGCCGTTTCGCGAGGCAAGGGCGTGTTGGAGTAGGGATTTGCACGGTTTGAGGTAAGTAACAGTTCTAAACTTGGTTCTAAGGGTATGAAAGCTTGAATTTTGTGTCGTGTGATTGGTGCTGAGGTGACGCTCATGCTAGATGATGGACGTGTGGCGTGCATCATAGTAATTGTGACTCGGTAAATTCCATGGAACTGTATAGTTGAATAATCTGTTGTTATCCGTATATTCTCCATGTGTTATAGAAATTGAACTACAAATCATATTAGAAATCATGCTTAGGCTATGTGTTGATACTGTAGGGACCCCCAGAGGTCGTGTTACATGTTGAATTATCTGTTAAATTGCCACTATGTACTCAGTCACAGTGTTTACTCGCATATTGTATCTCAGTCTCTGTTGTTCTTTATTGATGCATTATATCATTGCTGTTTGGTCTGTTTATTATGATTATTGAGAGCCCGAGAGACTGGAGAGATTGATGACTGAGTGAGGTAGAGGGTCTGATTATAAGGATATTAAGCGATCAGGCTGCACGGCGCAATATGTTTTTATTTATTTATTTATGCCTGGACCTGGCTTATTATAGCGCTTGGGCTGAAGGAGACCCTCCTGAGTCTGTACCCCCACAATGAGCGCAATGGATATTATATTTGGGATGGAGTTCCCGGGGCATGGAGTTGCCCCATATATTCACATTTGGGATGGAGTTTCTTGGGCATGGAGTTGCGCTATACATTTATATTGAGGGACGGATCTTCCCTAGACTAGACCTGCCTGTACTGTACTGAGTGATTGAGTACTCTGAGAGTGTGAGTACGAGAGGCTTCCATTGTGGTGTACCACATACAGCATGTACAATGGCATGTAGATATAGAAATGTCATATCCCTCATATCATTCAGAGATGATCTATTTTACTTGTATTAATTTTTTATCTGTTAAACTTGAAAACATGCCTACATTTCTGCACTGTTAATTCTATATTGAAATGTACCTACTGAGCTCGTCACTACTTTCAGTCCAATAGTTAGTCTTGTTACCTACTGAGTTGGTAATACTCTCGCTACACTCTGCACTTCATGTGCAGATCCAGGTGTTACCGGTCACGGAGGGTGTTGATTATCTGAGCAGCTTGATCATTTAGAGATTTCGAGGTAGCTGCCCGGCATTCGCAGTCCTTGACTCTCCCTCCCTATCTTTCAGCTTTATGTATTTAGTTCAGTTTCTCATAGACAGTATTTTCAGACTCGTGTTGTATAGATGCTCATATACTCGGTGACACCCTGGTTTTGGAAACTTTTGTATTGAGTTTTAACTTTCTATCCAGTTTATGAAAGCTTTAATTATTAAAACTGTGTTATTTCATTTTTCACTTAAAAGTGTTGGAATATTTGAGGTGCCGGCTGCCTAGTACCACGTTAGGCGCCATCACGACAGGCTAAGTTTTGGGTCGTGACATTAAACCAACTAGGATAAAAATGATGCATTGTCTTCCCAAACATAATTTAAGGAAAATCATGAATAGCAGGCTAGCAAGGTCCCATTTGAATGTAATATCTTTTAACTTCATCTACTATATTATGGCTATATTCTGCAATAGACTTCTATCTCCCGGGTCAATACTGAGAGATTCTAAATTATGATCTGAAAGAGATGTATCCCTTTAAATTTCCGGAGCTATGAATGAAGTAACAGATGAATGAGTAGAACTAGAACTTGGTTGCCCAACTTTTGATCTTGTCACAAACTTATCCATCTCGACACAAAAGATTGATAGAAAATTCTACAAACAAGATTCAATTTTATTTAATTTCACCTAAAATTTACTACACATATTTCAATTAATTTCTATTAGGGAAATTGTGACCCTCAAGTAACAACAAAAACAACAAGGCAATAATGATATAACTATTTAATCTTTCGAAAGACAAAATGAAAACTTACAAATTTCTGAAGCAATGAGCTGATGAGCACAATTTCATCAATCGCACAACCCACCAATATTAATAACTTGCATATATTCCCAAAATTAAGTTTGGAATCAAGTAAGCAGGTAACAAAGATAATATTTTTTATAATTTGATAAGTATCTAAAAAAATTTCCACAAAGATATTATAGTCACCGGAATTATTCATAAAATCACCAAAAAGTCCATTGAATTTGCTTTGAAAGAATAAACGACAAGCATGGAAAAAATACCAAATCTTATTACCTTGTGCTGTGTTCTGATTTTGAGATTGTTGCGACTGACAGGAGAGTTTGCTAATTATTTCGTCAACTTTGTTCTTTGTTTTTCCCTGCTCTGTGTTCTCAATGAGCGAAAAGCCAAGAAGGGTTTGGTTTTTGAAGTTTTCTCGGAAAATGACCTTTTTTTGTTCCTAAATCTAGTTAATATGACAAATCCTAGAGGAAATAAGGAAGTAGGAAAAGGTCAAAACAAAAACCAAAAAAGAAAAAGAAGTTCAAAAGCAGGCTGATACGAAAGCCTAAAGGAAATAGGGAAAGTGAAAAAGCTTTTCCGCTAAAGACAAAAAAGCTGACCATTTTTTTTAATTCACTAGGCAATATGCCTAGTGTTAATTTTCATATACACACACACACACACACACACACACACACACACACACACACACACACACACAAGGATGGAGGGGGATTTAGGCCTTACCTCCCAATATGAAGGATGTACACTCTTGGTCATCGAGACTTGACAACCAAGTATACGTAGGTAGCTGTGATGGGTTAGACCTATGATGATGTAATGATTGTCTATCTTATAACATCGATAGACAACCATATGTACACAAGCATTGTGAAGCGAATATAAGTCAGCTATACAAAAGAGTATATATGTTCCTAATTCTACTAAAGAGGTGATTTGAAATAGAATCCTACTGTACGATAAGGTCTATTTCTAGAAAAAGGTGAGAGTCTTTTACGTGATGTACCATAAACAAAAGGTAACAAACTTCAACTTTGCTTTGACAAAGGAAGCATAGTTCAGGAATGTTGCTACTGCTATTACTGCTAGGTGATTTTATTTCTTCCTTGCTGCTGTTACTGTTGTTGGAGTTGTCACTGTTGTTGTTGCTGCTGCTGGTACCTTTGCTGCTGCATCCGCAATTACTGTAGCTGTTATTGTTGCTACTGCTGTTTCTGTTGCGTGCTGGTTTGTTGAGTTCTGCTGCTGCTCCTGCTTCTAAACTGCTGCTTTGTTGTTGCAAACAACAACACACAGCAGCAAAAAATAACACAGTAGCAGCAGCACACACCAGAGCCATTTTCAGCACAGCAGCAGCAGCAACAGCTGCAGCTGCAACAGCAACAGCTACAGCTACAACAGCAACAGCAACAACAGTTAAAGCAGTAGCATACAAGCAGTGAAAAAAATCAGAATGCAGTACTTAGCAGCAGGGGAGTAGTCCAGTGGCACCATTGCAACAATAGTCAGCAGAATGCTGCTACTGCCAGTGCTGCTATTGCCAATGCTGTTGTTGATTTGCTACTGATGTTGCTGCTGTTAATGTTGCTATTGCATTCTCCAGTTGCTTCCTGTTTTGATGGCTGCTTCTCTGCTGGTTCCTTGTCATTGTATTTCTTCTGAAGTGGAGTCTGCTGTTGACATGGTGCTTGGGTTTTACTGCTGTTGGTGTATTTATTTTGCTGTTGCTACTACTAAGAGACTGCTGCTGTAGTATTTGGCTATATTTCCCTGCAAGAAAAACAAATTGTGAAGGGGAGTGTTTTGCATAGGCTGTAACACCACGATTTTGGTGACTGCCTTTGTAACTGCAGCAATAAAGCAGTGCTGTATGTACCTGCAAACCTCAGCAGACTGTCGTAGTGTTTGTGGACGATGATTTCCCAGCAATAGATCAGTTATAAAGAGAGACAGTCTGCTGCATATTTTATTGATTCTGTTGGAGTTACTGTATGTTAAATTTGTGGTATGTTGAGATGCTAATTCTTTCCTCAAGAATATATTCATTTTAATCATCCAAGTGTATTTTGAAGCATCATGTGTGGTGGGAAGTTGAGTCTTTTGGACTTCCTATGTCTAAATGCAGGAGTGCCTTTACTGTCAAGGTGAACCTGTCCCCTTATGTATGCAGGTAATTCCCTTTGGCTGTTATAGTGTCTTAGGGCGTTGGAATGATGGCTCAGTTTGGACAGGGTATCAGCTGGACTATTGGCTTCTCTCAGGACATGAGTGCACATAAAGCCTTCACAATATTGGCTCAAATTATTGATGTCCTGAATTAGCATATCTAAGGTCCATGTTGGCTTAGACTGTCCTGCTAGCCATTGAGTAAGCAACTTAGAGTCTGTTTCCAAGTGAAGTTTGGTGTAACTATTTTGCATACACCAGTTGATGCCAATGAGTGCTGCTTGGGTTTCTGCTAAATTATTAGTTCCTTCTCCCAGTGGACTTGAAATAGCATGAATAAAATTACCTTACTGGTCCCTAATGATGACCCTTGCTCCTATTTTCCCTGGGTTACCTAGAGCACTGCCATCTGAGTTGATTTTGACATACCCAGCTGTTGGCTTCAACCAGACTACTTACTGCACATTGGTGTGATGCTGTAAACTCTCTATAGCCATGTACATTTCTGGCCATGTGGCTGGCCATTTGATGTTAGCATAAGATGTTTTGAGCATCAGAAGTAAATCAGATGTGATTGAGTACAATGCTCTGGTAACTGATGATGGTTTCCCCCATATTTGGCTGCACATCTGTTCTTCCACAAATTCCAGCATATAATGATTGGCAATGTGTCTAGTACTAGTTTCTGGACCTCATTTTCTCTTTTTTGCATCCACCAGTTCATTAGCTTCATTGTTAGGGACTGCCTGTGATTTTGAATCCCAACTAGTGCATTAAAGTGCCTCTAGATGATTTGAGCAAAATGCCCTGTGTTGAGTATGTGCTCTGCTGTTTCAGTCCCTGCTTTGATGCAACATACACACTTATTAATAGTTGGAGCTCCAAACCTAGCTACTTTGTCGTCTGTGGGCAGCTTGTTTCTCAATGCTCTCCATAGGCAAAAGGACCATTTGAAGGGTATTTTCTTGTGCCATATCATCTTATTTGTGAGCCATACTTGATTTCTTTCTCTCAACACAGTCCATGCTGATGCACAAGAGAATTTGACTTGGTGTGTCATTAATGTGGGGGTTATAATGGATTTTGACTTGGAGAATGTGTGAGATTATGGACAGGGGAGCTATTTGAGATGTTATTTGATTGAGATTCTGGATATCCCATTGCCCGTCTGTCCAGTAATGTGAGACCTTGGTGTTGCCAGGCCTGCCCTACCCTTGTCTGAAATTAGCTAAGTGCCCAGTACCTAGCCAATTATCCCACCAGAAGCTGGAATTTTCTGAGTGCAGTCTCCATTGAATGTGATGGTCAGCAGTTTCTTTGTTGATCATCATTCTTCTCCATGTCTGTGACTGACCAGAGCTCCATCTTTTTGATCTGGGGTGTGATCTCTTACAGTATTTGGTTCATAAGAAATTGCTCCATACTGTTTGGTCCTGAATCCCCACCATTGTTTGAATTCCATAGATTTACAAATCTCTGCTATAGGTCTTAGTCCAATGCCCCCTTCTTCCAGCGGATATGATAGTGTGTGCCATGAAGCCGAATGGTATTTGTTCTTTTCTTTGTTCATCCCCCAGAAAAAGTTAGCTGCCAGTTTCTCTATCTGTTTAAGGACAGCTTTTGGGGGTGTGACTGCTGACAACAAGTGAATAGGAGTGATTGCAGGACATGCTTGATTAAGGTCAATCGACCCCCATAAGATAATAGCCTGCCATGCCAACCTCTTATCCTACTTGCCACTTTAGAGATGATACCATTGAAGTGCATAATCTTTTTCCTGCCAATGTATAGGGGGCAGCCTAAGCAGGTTAAAGGGGATTCCTTTTTGATAAAACCTGTGACCTGCTGAATTCTCCTGTTAGTGTATTGGAAGGCAGAGGGGGCAGTCATAAAATGACTTTTGTTTTTGTTGATCTGCTGCCCAGATATCTGCTCATAATCTTGAAGGACCTTCATGATCTTCTTTAAGGAAGTTCTGCAGCCTGAGGTGAAAATGATCACAACATCTGCAAAGCTCACATGTGTGATTTGAGGTCCTCTTTTTTCCATATAAAAGCCATTAAAGAACTGATCATGTGTGAGATTGTTGAGCATCCTAGACCGTAATTCAGCTCCCAAAATGAAAAGTGAAGGTGCCAGAGGGTCCCCTTATTTTAGACCTCTAGTGGAATCGAAAAAACCAAATCTTGTGCCATGACTATAACAGAGTACCAGTTGTTGGACATTGTTCTCCATACCATGTCAATGATTCTTTCATTAAAACCCATTCTTCTCATCATTATACATGTAAAGGACCAAGATACTCTGTCATAAGCCTTTGCCATATCCAATTTGATCACTACCTTAGCACCTATGTTTGGCTTCTTGATTCCCTGAACAATCTCTTGTGCAAGCATAATATTCTCAGAGATACTTCTGCCTTTGATAAATCCAGTTTGGTTTGGGGAGATGATATTGGGGAGAATAGGTGTAATTCTTTTGGAAATAATCTTGGATATGATCTTATTAATGAAATTGCTCAAGCTTATAAGTCTAAATTCTAATAAAGTGTTAGGGAATTCCACTTGAGGTATCAGCACCAAGAATGCTTGTGTCATGT
>MCJB01017963.1:135595-146108 GCA_002018475.1 Nicotiana obtusifolia | reverse complement strand
GACCAAAATGCGGTCAGAATGCGAACCGCAAACCTGAAATGCGGACCGCATATTTGACCGTGGAGATCGCAAACTGAGACAGAAAATTTGACAAAAATCTACGTCAAAAATGTGACGAGAATGCGATCGCAAAACATGAAATGCGAACTGCAAACCTCGCTTTGTGTTGAATTCACGGTGAAGACTAGGGCCATCTTCGCGATGGCTACGTCAAATATGCGAACCGCATACCTGTTATGCGGCAGGTATGTGATCGCATATTTGGTCGGGCAAGGGTGTCTTAGCTCGATTTTTGACCACTCTATAAATAGAACTCAGTGCCCATTCTGCCATGCAAAACCCATTTCCGTTACCCAGAAGAGAAACACCATAGAATCACAACGAATCAACCTCAAAACTACATCTAAAGGAGATTTTCTTGGATAAATTCAAAAAGGGAGGAGTTTTGGTCACCTCAAGCATACTTGGGGCCATAGGACTCGGATTGAAACAAGTTTTGAAGAAATTCTTGGAGGGTTTTTAAGGGAAACATCGGAGTAAGTATTTCTAACTCAATTTTGAGAGATTTACCTAAGATTATAGCTGTTTTAGCACTTTTACTGGTGATTTAAGTTGGAAAATTATGGAAGACCCTAAGCTTGGACTTTGAGACTTAGAGGTCAAGCCTGTGTCGGCATTTAAAAAATTTTATATGGTTGAAATCGTGAGGAGATAAGGAACCCGTTGAGGCGATAATTTCTGAATTTTGAGAAGTGGGCCCGGGGCTCGGGTTTTGCTAATTTCGGGATTTCTTAGTAATTTGGATTGTTTTTGCTTGGGTTTTATTCCCTCAACATACTGTGACGTAATTGTTCTGAATTTTGGATAGATTCGACGCACGTGGAGGCCAATTCAAAGGGCAAGGGCGTCGTAGGCTAAGGATTTAGCCGGTTTGAGGTGAGTAATATTTGTAAATGATGTTCTGAGGGTTCGAAACCCCGGATTTGCACCTCATAGTGCTATGTTGAGGTGAGGTACATGCTCGATGATGAGCATGGGGTTTTTTACTTCTGGGGATTGGGACTTGGTCCATCCCGATTGATGATTTCTACTACATACTTGATTGAAATCTAATTGATATCATTGTGATTTGGGGCTACTTGCCATATTTGGGCATCGCGCTGGCTATGTGAACCCTTCAGGGGCATTTGTTACTGAATTGATTCATTTCATATACGCAGTTTTGAAACTCAAATGATATTTTCAAATGATTTTTATTGGATCGGGTGGCACGCCGCCGCGGAATATAAATTGGATCGGGTGGCACGCCGCCACGAGATGTAATATGCATGGATCGGGTGACACGCCGTCACAAAATATTGCGCTACTGAACCCCCCACAGTGAGCGCCGGGTACCCAGGGAACGGGTGGCACGCCGCCACGATAGTCATGACTTGCATTGCATAGCATTACATTGCATTGTATTTTTGGTTGTGTTGGTGTTGTTTCCATTTACTTCACGTTATTTATTTGAGATGTTACATGTTTTTACTGCTCCATCGTGGATTACTTTAAGCCTTATGTGTTTCTTACTTTCAGTCATTATTTGTATTTATTACTCACTGAGTTGGAAGTACTCACATTACTCCCTGCACCATGTGTGCAGATTCAGGCGTTAACGGTTCCGCTCCAAGGCATTGACTACTACTGCCAGGGCGGTGATTCGGAGGTTACGAGGTAGCTGTTGGCGTCCGCAGCCCCGTATCTCTTTTCTCATGTTATTTCCACTTTCATCTAACAATTCTGCCAAGACATTGTAATAGTAATTTTGTTATTAGGATTTCTTTAATTGCTCATGAATTTGTGACACCCCGATCTGAGGGTTGTAGTCGGGATGGTTTACTATATTTTTCTGCAAACTACTGTTATTTAACCATACTTATATTATTTTCGTATTATTTAACTGTTTGAGCGAAGTTTAGTTGGTTTCGCTGGCCTTGTCTTCATGAGAGGCGCCATCACGACCGGGTTGGGATTTTGGGTCGTGACATTATCATTCTGCATATAATCGTATCGGTATTCCTTTCACTAGTGGGTTTGCAGATAGTGGAATACATCATCATCCTATGAACTAAGATGCTAATCTGCCTATCAGTTAGTCCATCTAAGTTCCACTCATAAATGGCATCCCCGCTATAACTGGTGTTGTTCTGGTTCCAGTCCCTTTCTTCCACTAATACATCTTGTGGAGTTGGTGTAGGATAATAATAGGTATTCATTAGAGGTTTATTAGCATATCTGCTACTAGCATATCTGCTACCTATTTTCCTAAGCTTATTAAGCTCGGACCACATAACTTCCTTATGATCTTTAGAAGGATCTAAGATATTCTCAGAAAATTCGAAGGCAATTTCTAAAGGTTTTAAATATAAACTAGCTAGCTTATCAGTCACTAGTTTTTCTAAGTCTGCTTTGGACTTAAGGTGAAAACCTTCTATTTCAACAGGTCGCTGCATAGGCGCGTCTATCACTGTTTTGCTCGAAGAAGCAGTAGAATCCGGTGTAACCTTTGTAGACCTTACTATCATTGAGGTTTCCTTTGGAGTACTAATTTTTTTAACTAAGTCAATTAATTCTCCTATCTTAGAATCTAGTGAACTAATATGCTCAAGTAAAACTTTCACATATAAAGACATATAAATGTTTCCACGTCATTATTAACGAATTTTTGAAAAGCGGTAAATGTTATGCCCGTATTATTTGACAATACAAAGGACGCTTGTGGTGGGTAAGTACCCTTTACTAGCTGTCCACTGCTTTCTTTGTAAGTTGTTTCAAGAACTTTAACATATAATGGCACATAAGTGGTTATAAACCAAGGAACAAAGTACATCACTTTGTTATGCAAAGAACAAATTTCATAAAATTCTTGGGAAATATTCCTTTTATCATCAGCGCTATAGGTGTCAAAGAACCAAGTTCTAAAATGGTTCCATTTATCACTAAAGAATTTAGACTGAATATGTTGTCGGGCCAGTGATCCTGGACTAAAACCAATTTTGTAAGAGATCATTAAACAGTATTAGGGTCGAAATCCATTTCGGATTGAGAAGGAATATCCTTATCTAAAGAATTATCAGCCTAAACTATATTATTTCTATTATCAATTTTTATACGCTCTACTCGTTTATCTATATCAGTAGTAGCAATCGTATGCAAAGAAGCAGCTCGGTTTAACCTGGCTGGACCATAAACTGGTTCTATTGGAGCAATATAAGATTGGGTTGAAGGCAAAGAAAGCCTTCTGTTGCCAGTAAAGGAATGCCTATTGTCTTCAAATTGAATACAAATTTGCCCTTTTGGGGTCTGGGAAATATGAGAATGATCATAATTAGTAACAGTATCAGCTTGTTGACCTGAAGATATTACCAAGTCTAAAATTCATGTAGAGGGAAAATTAATCTCATCCCATCTGATAGGTCTCCTAGTGGTGACTTTGGATTTAGCGAAATTAGTCTCAAATTATAGACTGATTAGACGAATCTGTCAGTTTGCAACGAGGATTTAAAGTAGACAAGAATTTATAGTAAATCCTATATGACAAGCAGATAAGTTCAGATCCAGGTGCATAGTTATAACCATGCGGTTTAACATTTAGAGTTAAAGCATCTAGAATATTAACATCTGAAAGAGATAATTGTAAATTGGATTGTGTATTGAAATATACGGGACCATAAGCCACCGTAGATTCAATTGAACCCATCAGAGACTATCTAAAATTCAAATTTCTAGCATCTCTTACAGCTGCTAAGAAAGTATCTGGTAACCCTTTAAGAGTTAATGGTTTGAAGGCAATTTGTACCATACCAATATGAACAAAATTATACTTATGTTTATAAACATCAATATCATGATTGTTTAACAAACGTATAGTCTGTTTTGAAGAATTTAAAGCAAGAGATTGCTTTGTCTTTTTTATTAACTGTTTAGACGACAGTTTATCAAACCATCCAAAGTCATAAATTTTTTTAATGGGGACTTGGGGAATGGTCCATTTGTTTAACAAATCTAAATTTTGAGGTATATCTACCTCGTCTAATCTAGTATTTTTAATACTAGAGTCTCTGGTGTCCATATCCATAAAGAAATCTATGTTGAATACATACTTTCTTAATTTTTTATCAACGTAATTCCTAAGCTCTGATACCATAAAGACCAGTATCTGGGTCGGCTGGCGGTAGTCCGCACGGCGTCACTAGTCTGATCAAAATTGTATCCTTGCTTTGTTAACAAGAATCAAAATTAAGGGATTCTATGATATGAATCTTTAGCCTTATGATTATATACATAATTAGCTGTATGGTAAACCTTTTACCCAAGCAAGGGGCCTGTCAGTAAATAAGTACTGCAGTGACTTTAGACCAGGTGTCTAGGACATCCCGAGGGATTCACTGGGATCTCAACAGCCTTAAACAACTCACCTTATCACCAGACGCTAGACGTAGCCACTAAGGCAAATCTGAAGTCTGCAGTATATAGCACGACTGTACCACCATCTTGGAACCAAGTTAAAGATTTACGTAATATAAGTTATCTATTAATATTTAGAATCTCTTGATTTTAATTAAGCCTAGTGCATCGTTAATATGAAGCTAAGAAGTATCGTATTCAACATAGATATGGATTTAGCCGGCTATAAGCCTGGGCATCAGAGAAGAAACTATAATAGAAGGAGGTAGTACCTGAGAGTTGTGCCCAAAACTTTAGGCGATTTTTGATTTCTTCTTTACAAAAATGAAAGATGATGAACTTTACAAAACTATCTTCTTTTAGAGAGAAGGCAGAGCAAATCTAGAAAGAGAAAATAAAACTGAAAGTTTTTTCCGTGTCCTTACAACTGAGGCAAGGGCCTCTTAAAATAGAAAAATTAAAACTCTGTACAGTTTTTTCTACAGTACACACATCAGTATATAGTGACCACTTATCGCTGTCTTTGGTCCCACGACTATGTCTTGTGGGGTCTATCATCTAGGTTTATCATCTTGTTTTGTCTGCTGGTCCCATTGTTATGACATGTGGGGTCTCCTTACTTAATCCGTTGCGTCTTTTCTTTTGAGTTTTTGCAGAAAATCTTCTACATCTTGAAGGTTAACTTCTTTTATTGACTCTTCACTTTGTGAATCATTAATCATGTGGTCTTCTTTATTCATAGAATGTCCCGTATCACTTTTCATGGAAGTATCTGATTTATCAACCGCTTGTTCTATTGATTGTAGCAGGTTTTGACGAACGTCTTTCAGATATTCTTCTATCATTTGTTCTTTATTATTTTCCTGAAAATTGATCTTTCTGGCAATATATTTGATTGAAGCATTTGCCATCATTGCTTCTTTGGTCTTCGCTTTATAAGTCTTGATTGCGATTTTGATATTATCAATTGTTTCTTGTCCATGCAATTTGTCAGTTTTTGGATCCATCTTCATCATTTTGTCCCAAAAATTATTGAAATATACTCGGTATAAACAAGGGATTTCTTCGTCAGTATAACCAACCTCGGGAATCCATTTATGGATCCATGGAATAGAGAATTCCAAAAAGAAGTAAATATGACCTATTTTTTCAGGCCAGCATATATGCTCTTGTCGATATAACATATCCACATCTGGAGATAATCGTATCCATTCACTATATAACTGTTTAAATAGTGTTGGCAATATATCTATTGTCGGACCGTGGTATGACCACCAATTCAGAAACCAATTTGGTATCTTTTTAGAGAATACTTTGGGACATACTTTTATAAACCAAGTATGTTTGTGTCTATCATTATTATAATATAAGACATCAGAAAAGCTTGGATATAATCCCAGTAAGTATAACTGAAGTGTTTGTTGTCAAGTGTAACCTGACGTTCCTTCATCGTGGAAGTTCCCCATTTTTCAGCAGATATAATTTGTTTTATGATCATTTTGGAAAAATTATAAACATTTGCTTCAGGAATAAAACCCTGAACGTGCTGGAATTCCGTACTGCCCGAACTTATCGAATAATAATACTAATAATAATAATAATAATAAAAATAATAATAATAATAATAATAATAATAATAATAATAATAATAATAATAATACTAATACTCATAATTGACCAGGATCTTGTCTGTGCCGGCGGTAGTCCGCTTGACGGCGATAGACCCAAATCAAGAGAGTATATTCAAGTTGAAACCGATTGGCGTCAACCAAGAATCAAAATTAAGAAATTCTATGATATGAATTTTTAGCCTTATAATGATGTAAATAATTAGTTGTATGGTAAACTCTTTTACCCGAGCAAGGGGCCTGTCTATGCAATAAATACTACGGGATCTTGAGACTGTGTACAGGATAACTTTTTAGGAGCTCCCCGGGATTTCAACAGCCCTTAGAATAATCAGAAACGGGCTTTTCAACCGGGCAATTGTACGTAGCCACTAAGGCAAGTCCAAGATCTATAGTATCTATGCATGACTGTACCACCATCTCAGAACCAAGCTAAAGATTACATGACTATAAGTTAACCATTCATTTCTTGATTTTAATAGAGTCTAGTTTGTGTTTATGAGTATTTAAACAATATAGTACTCAACATAGACAGATATCTAGCCGGCTATAAGCACGGCCATCGGAACAGTATAAAGTAAATAAAACAGAAATTAAAAGTACCTGGAACACGCCAATGACTTATTCCAAGTCAAACTAATGTGCTCTTCTTCTTTATTAATGTACAATTAATTACAAACTTTAGAAAGAAGGTGGAGAGAATTCAGAACTTAGAAAGAAAATATAATAAGGAAAAATTTGTCTTCTCTTCCTTACACAGAAAGGCTAAGCCTCTATTTATAAAAAAAAAAATTTATACAGTATTTCACTATTCACGCATCAGTGAATAGTGATCGTTTCTACTGTTCACACATCTGTGAATAGTGACAGCTATCTCCGTTGAGGCCCCACTGAGTCTGGTCCTACTTGTCTGTTGTCCCACGTAGATATCTCTTTCATGGGTCCTACCAACTTTATTTTGTCGGATTTTTCCCTTCTATTATTATCATCTTTCTGACAAAATCTTCATCGGCTTGGTTTTCTTTTTCTTGCTGAATTAATTTTTCAGCTTCTTCTAACATTTTATCAGGATCAATTTTCTCATCTGGTTGAGAATCTTCATATAAGGATTGACTTGTATTACTTTTCATAGACGCATCTGATTTTTGTGATATCTGTTCGATTATATTTTGTCAAACTTCTTGCAAATAAGCTTCAATTTGTGCATCTTTATCTCCAGGTTGATAAATAATCTTCCTGACGATATGCTTTAAAGGACTATCTTCAACTTTCACAGTCTTTGGCTGGGAAGAATATTTTTTAACGCTTTGGACAATATTGTCGATAGTTTCTTGTCCCCATAGTTGCTTGGTTTCTGGGTTTTCTTTTAGCATCTTCTCCCAGAAATTATTGTAATAAGTTCTGTAAATACACGGTATATGTTCGTCTGTATACCCGAACTCTGGGATCCACTTATCTATCCAGGGAATAGAGAATTCCAAGAAGAAATATATTTGCCCAATTCTTTCGGGCCAATTTACATGATATCTTTTGTATAATGAACTCAGATCAGGAGATACTTCTACCCATTTGTCATATAACTACTTGAGCTGGGTAGACAATATTGCAACTGTTGGTCCATGATAAGTCCACCAGTTTAAAAACCAATTAGGGATAGATTTGGAAAAATTCTTTTGACACACTTTTAGAAACCAAGTGTGTTTATGTTTAGCATTGTTATAATAAAAAGTAGAACTGAAGGCCTGGATATAATCCCAGTAAGTGCAATTCACTTTTACTCCACTATCAAGAGTAACTTGTCTTTCCCTCATAGTAGAAAGATCCCATTCATCTGCGGATATAATCCTTTTAATAATAAATTTTGAGAAGTTTATAACTTGCTGGTTTCTGGCATCTCTGAAGTGAGTTATCTCTACACTATTAGTATTCTTTAATAAATTTTCGTAATATGTACGGGTCTTGTATGACTGGCCCGGAAAATATAAATTCTCAGAGAAATATCTCAGAATTAATTCCCATGGTTCTGACTTTCTATCAATGTGACGACCCGGCCAGTCGTCTCGTGGGTTACCATTCCGTCTTCCCCATTTTCTGTCTCATTATACTTCAGTATTTGTGTTTTAGGTAATTTAATTGAGTAAGTTGTATTCGGAGTGAAATCGGTAGGAAATGAGACACTTAGTCTCTTTCAAGGAGGCTTAAGTTGTAAAAGTCAATTGTAAGTTGACTTATGAGTTAGAAGGCTCGGATGTGAATTCCGATGATTCGGTTAGTTCCGGGAGAGGATTTATGACTTAGGAGAGTGATCGCAATTAGTTTAGGAGGTTCCGTGTAGAATTAGGCTTGAATTGGTGAAGTTAGAATTTTGGCGATTTCCGGTTGATAGGCGAGATTTTGATCCGAGGGTCGGAATGGAATTCCGAAAGTTGCTGTAGCTTCAATATGTGATTTATGACTTGTGTGCAAAATTTCAGGTCATTCGGACGTGGTTTGGTCGGGTTTAGATCAAAAGAGCGATTTAGAAGATTTTGAGATCCTTAGGCTTGAATCCGATGCGAATTTGATGTTATGATGTTGATTTGAATGTTCCGAAGGTTGGAACAAGTTTGAATAATATTATGGGACATGTTGGAGTGTTTTGTTGAAGTCCTGAGGGTCTCGAATGGATTTTGGATGGTTGATGGAGTTTAACCTTGGCATTTCAAGAATGTGCCGATGGCGTATCTTCAAGAATAAGTGGTATAATATTATACAAATGGACTCCAAATTCAGTTTTGATTGAAGCATTAGATCCGTATTGAAATTTCAGAGTCATAGCAAAAATAATCGTCCAATTTGGACATCGTATGAGAAAGTTATGCTTATTTTTGCGTCGAGGAAAAATCTGCAGAAATGTCAGATCTGCGATCGCAGATCTGACCGCAGATTGGTCGCATTTTTGCCGCATTTTGACGCAGAATGTCGCAAACTGAGACAGAACTTGGGGCGAAAAATGCGACCAAAAATGCGAACCGCAAAGGTGAAATGCGGACCGCATTTTTGGCATAGGGAATCGCATTTTTGACCTGACAGGGGTGTTTTAACTCGATTTTTTGACACTTTTTAAGTAGAACCCAATGCCCATCTTGTTCTATAAGACCCATTTTCGTTACCCACGAAGAGGAACCCCTCCAAACACCATAGAATCACCATAAATCAACCTCAAAACCATATTCAAAGGAGATTTTCATGGACAAATTCTTAAAGGAAGAGTTTGTGTTATCTTAAACATACTTGGGGCCTTAGAACTCGGATTGAAGCGAATCTTGAAGCAAATATTGGGAGATTTTCAAGAGGAATCTCGGGGTAAGTGTTCCTAACTAAATTTTTGAGGAATTACCTCAGTTCATCACTGTTTTTAACAATTAATTGGTGATTTAAGTTGGGAAAATTGTGGGAGAACCCTAAAGCTTAGATTTGAGGGTTGGAGGTCGATCCGGTGTCGAAATTCGACAAATTTTATATGGTTGAACTCGTGAGGAGATAAGGAACCCGTTGGAGTGATAATTTCTGAATTTTGAGAAGTGAGCCCGGGGCTCGGGTTTTGCTAATTTCGGGATTTCCTAGTAATTTTGATTATTTTCGCTTGGGCTTTGTCCCCATAGCATAATGTGACGTAATTATTCTGAATTTGAATAGATTCGACGCAAGTGGAAGCCAATTCAAAGGGCAAAGGCGTTGCGGGCTAAGGATTTAGCCGATTTGAGGTGAGTAATGATTGTAAATGATGCTCTGAGGGTTTGAAACCCCGAGCGTGGGGTCGTTTACTACTGGGGATTGTGACTTAGTCCGTCCCGATTGATGATTTTTACTACCTATTTGATTGGAACTGATTTGATAATATAATGATTTGGGCTTCTAGCCATATTTGGGCTTCGTGCCGATTATGTGAACCCTTCAGGGGTAATTTATCACTGTTTACTGAAATCATATTTGGGCTTCACGCCGGTTATGTAAACCCTTCGGGGGGTATTTGTTAATGATTTGAATCATTATTTGAACTCAGTTTTGAAAACTAAATGATGTTTTCACATGATTTTGAAATGGATTGGGTGGCACGCCGCCACGGATATGATGTAAATGGGATCGGGTGGCACGCCACCACGAGATATGATATAGCGCTTGGGGCATAAGAAGCCCCTCCCGGAGTCTGAACCACCCACAGTGAGCGCAGGGTACCCATTATGATAATTACAGTTGGTAACAATGACAACTGTAGGTTACGATTGGTAACAATGACAACCGGTAACCAGAGATAATACAGTTGGTAACAATGACAACTGGTAACTGGAGTTTGATAGATTTACAATTGGTAACAATGACAACTGTAGGTTACAGTTGGTAACAATGACAACTGGTAACCGGAGTTTGAAAGATTTTACTATTTTAAATGATAC
>MCJB01017963.1:116533-135575 GCA_002018475.1 Nicotiana obtusifolia | reverse complement strand
TGGATGATTGCTTGATGTTATTGTTCTCTTGTTGAGAATTTATGATATTGTTGTGTTTCCTTACTGAAATTCTTGTGATTTGTGTGATGACTATTGAGATGGGAGCGGGTGGTACGCCTACCACAAATTTAAGGAAATGGGGTCGAGTTGCACGCCTGTAATAGGATTTTAAGGAAATGGGGTCGAGTTGCACGCCTGCAACAGGACAAATAAAATGGGGTCAGGTTGCACGCCTGCAACGAGATATAATGAAATGGGAGCGGGTGGTATGCCTACCACAGATTATAAGGAAATGGGGTCGAGTTGCACGCCTGCAACAGGATATGACAGAAAGTGAAAGTTGTCTGAAATTTTCTCTTGATTTGTGTTGGAATTTAATTTGTAGTTTGTTTACTATTCATCTATGATCTGTTGTTTTAACTGTTATCCCGAAGTATATTCCCCTTTTTCCCACTTAATTGGTTCATTTATTTCTATCTTTCTACTGTAGATGTATATATATATATAACTGCACAGGTTTATCTGGAGTCTGATCCTAGCCTCGTCACTACCTCGCCGGGGTTAGGCCAGGCACTTACCAGCACATGGGGTCGGTTGTGCTGATACTACACTCTACACTCTTTTGTGCAGATCCCAGTACTGCAGGCTTTGGACTGTAAGGAGCTCCCAGCTTCTGATTATCAGGCGACCCAAGGTAGTCCTGCAGGCGTCCGCGGACCTTGGAGTCTCCTGCTTTCTATTTTATCTGTTTCTTTTTGTAGTCCCAGAAACAGCATTTTGTATTTCTTTCAGACCCTTACTTGTAGTAAATCTTAGACAGTCTGTGAAACTGTGACACTAAATCTTGGGTAGTTGTTAAGGAGATTGTATTAGCGATGTTTAAAGGCCTGAAATTTTATACGTTCTGCTCATTTATTTATAATGTTATTAACTATTGATTTTAAGTTGCTTTGATTTTGAGTGGAATAGTAGTTAATGATTCGGTTAATTAGCTTGCCTAGCTTTCAATAGTAGGCGCCATCACGGCTCCCAAGGGTGGGAATTCCGGGTCGTGACAATCAATGTCAGTATCTTCAACAAGAAGTATGATTTCTTGTTTTGGCAATTTTTCATAGTTCTTGATATCATGAGAACTTTCCAAAAAAATACTTGCATATGTATCACTTTGCAAGTTTGCTTGACTTTGCATATATTGTTGCAGTGCCTCATATAAGGGGCTGTCTCTTGGAATATCTCCCAAATTAATAGATCCAGAGGATGATGCCTCATTGCTTTGAGATATATTCTCATTTATAAGAATTTCATTACCCATTCGTATAACTGGGTTATTTCTAGAAGTTGTATAACTACTTCCTTGGCCGGTATATCTGCCCTGATTTCGTCCTCTTCCCCTTCCTCTATTAGAAGAAGACTGGGGTGGCCATACTGGCCTCATCCTGCAATTTGAATAAAATTGGTCAGGTTCCATTTAAATGTTCTCTAGTAAGAAAATCTGGCAAGGAATTATCAATTCCTTTTTTATAATCAATATCAAATTCAAACGGAGCCAATTGGGCTTGCCATCTTGCAAAAATTAATTTTTAAAGCATCATGCTTAAAATCTTTATTGAACATAAATTTGACAGCTTGAGCATATGTTCTTATCAAGAATTTCTGATTATATAAATCATCCTGAAATTTAAGAACACAATTTAACTATTGCGAGCATTTCATGAGCCACGGTTGCATACTTCTTTTGAGCCGCAGTCCACTTTCCTGAGTAATATCTGATAAGATATTCTTTCTTATCATGTGGGTTTGCCTGTTTAAGAATGCCTCCAAATCCAATATCAGAAGCATCTGTTTCAATAATTTTTTGCCACGAAGGATTGGCAAGAGTTAAGCAAGGCAAAGAAGTGACTTTCTTTTTAACAAGTCTAACAATATTGGTATGTATATCGTCCAGGGTGATTTATAACCCTTTTTCAATCTTTCATACAAAGGTGCTAAATCTTTAGACAAATTCTTTAAAAGGAGAAATGTAATTTAAACTTCCTAAAAATCTTTGTAATTGAGTCCTGTCCGTAATAATATCAGAAAATTTAGAAGAAAATTCTATAGCACGTTGAATAGGAGTTATCTTTCCTTGACAGATATAATGTCCAAGAAATCTAATATTAGTTTGGGATAAACTCATTTTTGGTTTAGAAATAACCAAACCATTTTGTATAACAATTCTTTTTAAAATATCAATATGTCGAAAATGCAATTCTAAGGTTTTAGAGTAAACAAGAATGTCATCAATATAGACAATAAAAAAATCCAGATAGGGATTAAAAATATCATTCATAATCTTCTGAAATTCAGAAGGAGCATTTTTTAAACCAAAAAGCATAACATTCCATTCATATTGTCCAAATGGAACACTAAAAGCAGTTCTATAAGTATGTTCTTTAAACAATTGAATCTGCCAATATCCAGATTTTAAATCGAATTTGGAAAAGATATTTGCATCATATAATCTTGAAAGCAAATCCTTTTTATTTGGAATCGGATATCGAACCCATTTTAAAACTTTGTTTAAAGGTTTATAATTGATTACTAACCGTGGAATTCCTCGTTCTTTTTCTACAGCATTGTTGACATAAAATGCAGTGCAAGACTAAGGAGATTTAGAAGGTTTAATCAAATTCTTTTGCAAAAGAGTATCAATTTCCTTTTTGCAAAATTCTACTAATTCAGAATTCATTTGGCATGGGCGAGATTTAGTAGGAATATTTTCCTCTGAAAAAGTTTCTTCATATGGAAGGGAAACAACATGCTTTTTTCTATCCCAAGAGGCACTAGGATGATCAGCACAAATAGATACAGCAAATTATTCAGAAATTAGTTTAACCTTTTCTTGAACTTTAGTAGACTTCAAAATATCATCTATAGACATGCTATAAATCTCATGTTGCAAAGAATTCAAATGAAATATTTTTCTATCAATCAAAGAATTTATATTTCGTGCAAGAGGTTCAGTTATAAATTGAAATGAAATCTTTTTACCCATATAAGTAGCGTCAAATCCATTGCTATCAACATGAGTAAACGGGTAAATTGTTTGTATAAAAGGAGTTCCTAATATAATAGGAGGAAATATTTTATCTTTAACAAGAATAAAGAAATGAGGAATACAAACTTTCTGTTTACAAACATATGCATTAGGCAATTTATATTCAATTTTCATTCTATCACCAGAAGCAGAACTAACTTTATGAGAAGTTTTTTGAAAATATCTGGTCGGAATTATTCCTTCTTGAATACAGCTTATGTCAGCACCACTATCAATTAGCGCAGTTTTAGTAATAGCAAAATTATCATCAATCAAAATAGTACACTTAACATACCATCTATGCGAAGTAACTATTTGCATCATTCCCAGAAATAAATCATGGTTAGAATCAGAAATAAGCTTTTTAGAAAATTCAAATATTTCTTCTAAATCATTATTTTCAGAAATAATCCCATTTTTCTTAATATCAGCTTGACTAGTTGAAATAGCATTTCTCTCAACTTGTCCTATTCTATGATCCAAAATCATTTGATTTTGTTTGAGAGATTTAATCTCATTTTTAAGTTTTTCAACTTCAAATTTTAAATCATCTTATGAAGAGGTATTACTAGGAAGATTCATAATTTGGGGGGAGTTCTTTTCTAAAAGTCATTTGTGAACTTCCGCCATAGAATCTGGAACTTCATCTAGTATATCTCTTTTTTCGAATGGGCTTATCAGCCGGTTATGAATTAGAAGTAGAGGCCATATTAATAATTTTTTCCCGTAAAATATGGTCAGAAACTTCTTTTAATAATTCTAAAATATTATCAGAAGTAATTGGTTTTATTTCAAAATCATTTTGAAATTGGGATTGCAATTTATAAAAATCCAAGTTTTCACAAGAACATTCACCATTTTCATTATCACATTTATTACAAGTATCAGTATCAGATAAATCAAATAATTTAACAGACATTTCAGACGAAGTAGATGAAGTACAATCAGTATCATAATCGTCTGTAGAACTTTCTGCCATAATTTGCAGAAATTTCTCTTTGGATTTATCATCCAGTTCAAGAGCAAGAGCTTTAAGCTTTTCTTTCTTGCAATTTGGAGCGATGTGGCCAAATTTACCACATCTATAACACTTTATATCTCACAGATCTCGTTTAGATCTATTTTTGGCTAATCGCTTTTCTTTGTGGTTTTTCCTTCGAGCATATTGCTCTTCTTTGGATTGACGATGTCGTCGCTTTTTACCCTTTCTTTGGTAAAAATTATTGGTATTTCCTTTTGCTTTTCCTCTTTTCTTTTTAAAAGAGGAGCTGTCTTCCATTCCGAATTGTTGACAGAAGTCGCCTAACTGAGTTCTTTCAGTTAGTCTCTGTCTCTTGAGCTGTTGTTTTAATTTCAGCTCGTTGCATAAACTTAATCCTTCTTGAGTACATACCCCAATTAATTTACCATAAGTATAGATACTATAAAGAATCTGGACATTATTTCCACGAAGAGATTTTCTAACCTCTTTCTGCAAATAAAGAAGGCAATCCATCTATAAATTTTCCTTTCCAATGGTCACTATTACTTTCTGGTAAATCCATAACCCTACTAATAAAAGTATCTTTATACCAACGAAATTCACCTAGATGTCTACATCTAAGTCCATTTAATAATGTACGAATATTTTCATACATATTGGTAAATCTACCACTGAAATGTTCTATAATAGTTAATACTAAGGTGTAAACACAATCTTGTCTACCCACTTCTGAAGGTCTTCCAAGGGTATCTACCCCTGGTTCACTCTTAACAGCATTATAAATAGCCCCTTTATCTGCAGGAGATAAAAAATTGTCCCACCAGCCTCTTAATTGACCGGTAAATCTTGCTACAATCATTCTGCAAATTATTATCTCAGTATTTCTTTCAGAAGTAGCTTTGCAGATGGTAGAATACATCAACATACGATGTACAAGAATACTAATTTGTCTATCAGTTAAGCCATCTAAATTTCATTCGTAAATGGCATCACCGTTATAGTTGGTGTTGGTTTGGTTCCAGTCTCTTTCTTCCACTAGAACATCCTGTGGAGTTGGTCTTGGATAATAATAAGTACCCATTCTAGGCATATCACCATATCTTTTACCTAATTTTTTAAGCTTATTGAGTTCTGATCTAGTTTCTTCCCTATAACTTTTAGAAGGATCAGAAATATTCTCTGCAAATTCAGAAGCTAAATCGAGAGGTTTGAGGTTTAAACTAGCTAATTTTTCACTAACTAGTTGTTCTAAATCCTCTCGTGATTTAATATGAAAACCAGCAATATCTGGAGGTCTCTGTATAGAGGGTGGTAATTTAATGGATGTAGAGGGCTCATCGGAAATTACTTGAGCCGAAAGAACTACTAAAGAGCGATTTGATGATGGAGGAATACTAATCTTTTTCACCAAATCAATTAAACAATGAAGTTTTGAATCAAGAGAACTAATATGTTCACCCAAAACTTTAACATATAAAGACAAGTAATTATTTTGAGATTAAATTATTAACCTCTTTAATACCATTACTAGCAATATCATCTTCAATAAATCTTTGAAAAGCAGCAAAAGTAATACCTGTATTATTGGGTAATACAAAAGGAGCTTGCGGAGGATAAATACTTTTTCACCATATTACCAGAACTTTCTAAATAAGTTCGTTCAAGCACTTTGATATACATAGGCATGTAAGTACATAAAAACCATGGAACAAAATATACTATCTGATTA
The DNA here is from genome assembly GCA_002018475.1 of Nicotiana obtusifolia. Taxonomy (NCBI): domain Eukaryota; kingdom Viridiplantae; phylum Streptophyta; class Magnoliopsida; order Solanales; family Solanaceae; genus Nicotiana; species Nicotiana obtusifolia. The sequence continues at coordinate 129,788 of MCJB01017963.1, read as the reverse complement.
TGCAATGCACAGAATTCATAAAATTCTTGAGAAATACTTCTTTTATCATCAGTAGTATAATATTCAGTATACCAGTTTTTAAAACTTTTCCATTTATCATGACAAAATTCTGACAGAATATGTTTTCTTGCCGGTGATCCCGGACTAAAATCAATTTGGAACCTTATCATCATCTAAACATCATTCAAATTAAAATTCATCTCGGATGCAGTAGGAATATCCTTATCAGAAGACTTATCATTATCGTCTCTGACTATATTCTTAGAATCAACCTTTATACGATCAACACGTTTACTACCTTCAGTAGTAGGAATCGTATGAAGTGATGCAGCTCGGTTTAACCTAGCTGGACCATAAATTGGTTCTACAGGAGCAATATAAGAGTGAGATGAAGGTAAAGATAATCTTCTGCTATCAGTAAAAGAATACCTGGAAGGTATCAAGGACTTATTGTCCTCAAACTGAATACAGATTCTACCATCAGGAGTTTGACTAACATGCGAATAATCATGATTAGTAATATCTTTTGATTGTTGACTCGAAGATATAACAGAGTCTAAGATCCATGTGGAAGGAAAATTAATTTCATTCCACCCGATAAGTCTCCTAGTGGTGACTTTAGATCTAGCAAAATTAGTTTCAAATATCATAGTCTCATTTGACGTTTCTGTCAATTTACATCGAGGAGTTAGAGTAGACAAGAACTTATAATAAACTCTATAAGATAAACATATAAGTTCAGATCCAGGAGCATAATTATAACCATGAGTCTTAACATTTAAAGTTAAGGCATCTAAAATATTGATGTCAGATAAAGATAATTGCAAATTGGGTTGAGTATTGAAATATACGGGACCATAAGCCACCGTAGATTCAATAGAACCCATCAGAGATGCTCTGAAGTTTAGATTTATTGCATCTCTTAATGCTGCCATAAAAGATTCTGGTAACCCTTTAAGGGTTAAAGGCTTAAAAGCAATTTGCACCATGCCAATATGCATAAAACTATATTTATTTTTATAAAGCATAATATCACGTTCATTTAATAAACGCACAGTTTGCTCTGAAGAATTTAAGGCAAGAGATTGTTCAGTTGTTTTTATTAACTGTTTGGAAGATAATCTATCAAAAAATCCATAATCATATATTTTATTAATAGGGACTTGGGGAATTGTCCATTTATTTACTAAATAAAGATTCAGAGGTATATCTACCTCTTCAAGTCTAGTATTTTTAATACTAGTTTCTCCGATATCCATGTTCATTAAGAATGTCTATGTTGAGATACTATAATAATAATAATAATAATAATAATAATAATAATAATAATAATAATAATAATAATAATAATAATAATAATAATAATAATAATAGTAATAATAATAATAGTAATAAATAATGTCTAGGTATCTTGACAAGGCATCATATGCCACTACCACTTATAAATATAGAATGAAGTATGAATTGATTCTTCAATCAACAGGAACAGCTGAATTTCAGCATTTTTTCCCATCTACAACCAAGAAAGTTTATAACTTTTCTAAAATAATATTCAAGCGAATAATTCCTGCTGATGAATGGGGAATTAGTACTTTGAAGGAAAAGGATTATATCCATCCTGATCAGAAAATTTCTATCAAGTTTAATTATTGGGATTATATCCAAAGTTTTTATAAAACTTTTTATTATGAAAATCCTAATAAGAAACATTCATGGTTTATAAAGATTTGTGCTAATATTTTTGAACAAAATCTACCAAATTGGTTTTGTGAATGGTGGACTGTATATGGACCATCAATAGACATTTTACCAAATAATTATAAGGCCTTATATACTCAGTGGGTTGAATTATCACCCAAGTTGGTAAGTTTACAGAAGGAGAATATATTCATTGAAGGAATGGCTTCTATGTATTTCTTTATAGAATTCTCTATTCCATGGATTTTAAAATGGGATGTTGAAATCGGTTATACCGATAACGGATTCCCTTGCCTTAATAGAACTTTTTATACAAAGTTCTGGAGTAAAATGCTTTAGTTAATAAAGAAACGGGACAACTTCATGGTCAAGAGACTTTGAACAATATTGACAGGGCTCTTAAGAATTATAGTGCTCAAAGAAATAGCAAAATAAATGCTGAAGAAGAAATCAGCCCTTTCACTCATATTAGCAGAAAGTTACAGATGAAAAAAGGGGCAGTATAAAAAGAAGAACTCATAGCTTCTTATTTGGCAGAAGTTAGAAAGGATTTCGCAAAATATTTTGATACGGAAATGCCAGATGATATATCAATGGCATCCATAAGCAAAAATACTAATGAAGACCTTTGCTTGGACGATGAATCCCAAGAAGAAAATACTGAATAGGTTAATATTGAAGAATTGGAAGAATTTTTGAAGAAGATGAAAGAAAATGCGAAAGAATCTTCCTCGTCAAAAACCGACAAAGGCAAAGAAGTAGGAAGGAAATAATCGAAGGCCCCACTCAAACATTATTGGGGTAATAAGGACAACAACTTTAATAAAGCAGATGGCCCTACTGGATGAAGATGTCGACCAAAGAATCTACTTTTATAAAGTAGTTTGTCATTTTATCTTGTCGACCAATAGTTGTAATTATTTTGTTGGCCATTTTACTATTTTCTTTTAGACTTTTGTTCAATCGATCCATTATATAAGGATCACTTAGGCTCCAGTTATAGGCAGGCTTTTTCTTTTAGAAGCTTTTGTTTCCGATAGCTCTCTCTCTCTTTCTCTCAGTTGTAAATCCTCTGTAGAATTAGTATATCAATAAAAGTTTGGTTACAACCTTGACGGTCTCAGGTACTTTTAAATTTATGCTTTTAATTTAAATTTCTTGTTTGAAGATAGGCTAAATCTATGTGTTAAACTTAGAATTCTTGACCTATTCTTGAAGCATGCTTTAGTATTAATTTGATTACTATTTCTGTTCCGATGTTGCTTAGGTTAAAAGTTTAAACCCAGGCAGTTCTAAGTTGATAGTAAGCTCTGGTTATGGCAACATAACCAGTGGCCTCCGCAGAACCCATTTTTAAGCCGTTGATTGAGGCGTTGTTAAAGGGTTAGCAGGTGAGATCGTGATTTAGAGTTTACTGACTGGCTTAGAATTTTGACAGGGTTTGTACTTTAGTAATCCTTCCCTGTAGCTACATCGAAGCGATCCTGTAGTCCCATTGGTATCAGAGCCATGTGAAAGAATAGAGATAGAAGACTAAGTTTAACACAACCTATTTCTAATGAATACCATTAGGAGAAAGTCTACTGTTAAAAACAGTAGAAAAGAGGAATATGAGTTGCCTCAACAATTAGATCTTCTTAATAAATGGACTATTCCTAAAATTCAACCTAAGGTTATATACCAGTTAGGTACTTTTGAAAAATTAGGGTTAAAACTACAGAAGAGACTATTACTGTAGATAGTGACCATGCCATGTTCAGATTATTATCTGAAAATGATTTAGCCCCTTATAAGGATAGTTATAGATTTTTACATATTGGTTTAATACAAGTTGTTTTCATGCCACTTACTTTAAGATGCTTACCTGAAAGCTTTATAGCAGCTCTTAGAGATGGTAGAAATCAAAACTGGAAGAAATCCCTAATAGGGACAGTACAAACTAGTTTGGCTTATGGCCCTGTTTATTTTAATGCTTATCCTAATTTGCAGATTTCTTTGAGTGATGAAAACTCTTTGAATGCTTTAATATTAAGTATTAAACTTCATGGTTATGATTATTTGCCTGGTACTGAAGTTATATGTATTTGTTATAGAATTTATTATAAACCCTTATATACTTTGAATCCTATGTGCAAAATTATGAATTTCAAAAATGAAACTATTTTGATAGAAACCAATTTTGGTAAATCTAAAGTGATTACTAGAAGACCTATTAAGTGGGATGAAATAGATTTTCCCAAAGAATGGGTCATTGAGGAGGCAATAGCTCCTCAAAATAATATTAATAGTGAAATAACAGAAGTTGAACAAACTTATGATGGAACTGTTAAGATCAGGTTCAATGCACCAGATCAGACTGATAACATCAGCTATTCATCTATATTGACTAGATCTAATTCTTCTTATATTTCTCCTGTTGATTATAAAGTAGATTTTCCTTCAAGAGCATCAACTTCACAGATTAGAGAAAATAATAGAATTGATGTGATAAAAATTAGCACTGATAATATTGCTAGTGCTATACCAGACCCAACCGAATCGGAAATGGATTTTTCAAATGGTTTACATGGATAGTGTCGACCATATAGATTTTAGCCCGGGTTCACCGGCGAGAAAATTAATACAAGCTGAATTTAAGAAACCCAGATGGGAACTTTTTAGAAATTGGTTTTTTGACAATTTTAATGAAAAACTAATAAAGTTTTTCCAAGAGGATTTTTATAATGATATTAGTAAACATAACAAGCTTATAGCTTTTGTGCCTTGGTTTATGTCTAAGTATGTTGATAGTTATATTTCCATGTTAGAACGAGATTATAAGCTTAGTAATGGTGAAATTACTAAGTCTGTTTTCCCACCTCAAATATCTTTCCAAATGGGAGAAAAAGATAAGGTTATTTATTATACTGCTTTTTCTAAGTTATTTGATGATAATACAGGCACTATTTCTGCTAGAAATTTAAATACAATGTTGACTCAGAATAATTACACAAATATCTATGTGAGTATTTTGAGTGAACAAGTATCTTCTATCAGTGATAGACTGGACAAGCTTATAGCAGAAGTCCAAAAAATTAGTAGCAAGGATACCATAAAAGGTAAGGAGCAAATAACAACTGTCAGTATCCAACCACCTCCAGAAGTCAAAGACTTTAAATTGAAAAGTCTAGATGACTTGGAGAAACTTCTTAATAAGAAATTTGAAGGATTTAAAATTAGTCCTTTAAATTTAGAAAATCTTTCTGATGAGGAAAGAAAAGAAAAACTTTCTGATGAGATTAATAAAATCTCAAAGAAGTTTGCTAGAAAACCAGTACAAAGAATGTACTATTATCATAGACCGACCCCTCAGGATGTCTTATTAGAAGAACCTGAGCCCAATTATTTCTCTCAGAGTTATAGTGGTAAAGAAATCTATGAATGGAACATAGATGGTTTTACAGATAGACAGATTTATATTCAAGTGCATAGGATGCTTATGTATAGCACAATATGCAAGGTGAATAATAATTCTGAAAAAGCTATAGCTGATATGATTATAACTGGATTTACTGGCCAATTGAAAGGCTGGTGGGATAATTATTTGACGGTTAGTCAAAGAGCTGATATTTTAGGAGCTGTTAAAGTAGAAAATGGCCAGAATGTGCAAAATATAGTGTATTCTTTAGTTCTTAATATTATAGAACATTTTTTGGGAAGATGGTCACATAATAGTGAGACCATTAGAACCATGCTTCAGAATCTTAGATGTCATACTCTTACTAAATTTAGATGGTATAAGGATGTATTCCTTTTAAGAGTTATGGAATTACCAGAATGTAATAATACTCATTGGAAGTCTAAGTTTATAGATGGGCTTCCCACTTTATTTGCAAAAAGAGTTAGAAAGACTCTTAGAGGTACTGCTATGAGTATAGATTATAATAGTTATACTTATGGTAAGTTAATTAGTGTATGCACTCAGGAAGGTTTAGCTCTTTGTAATGAGATTAAGCTAAACCAAGAGATTAAGAAACATCGTCTTAATGAAAGACAACAATTAGGTGAGTTTTGTGAGCAATTTACCATAGACATCCCTAAGATTAAGAAGAAGCATTATAGAAAAAAGAAAGACCAGAAAGAGCCTTATAGGTATAAAAGAAAAAGGAGAGTCAACCCCGAAAAGAGAAGGGAAAAGACTGAGAATAGAAGACGTAGTTATAAGAAGAAAAAGGATTTAATAAAATCCACTAAGCCTAATGCTTGTTATAAGTGTGGTAAGGTAGGGCATTATGCCAAAGATTGTAAGGTTTAGGATAAGATTAAGAACCTTGACCTAGATGATAGTATTAAGGATTCGTTATATAAGATCCTATTAAATTCATCTCCGGAATGCAGTGATACAGAATCTTCAGCTGACGAAGATTTGAAGGTGTTGCAGAATGAAGAATATTATTCTTCTTCAGAAACGGAATGTGAACCTTGCAAGCAAGGCCAGTGTTGTGATAACAACACAGAAGATGAATTTTATAATATTTATTCGCAGTTTAAGGATTTAGATATTAATGTCCTTACCAATGACAGTGTTATAGAATTACTTAGAGTCATTAAGGATCCTGAGTTGAGATCCCAGATCATTGATAAGATGAATCCTATAAAGGAGAATAAGAATTCCAAAATAGAGGAATTTCCTCCCCAAGAAGGGCCTTATACTATGGCCAATATAAAGAGGATTTTAAGAGAAAAATCCTAGGCCATAGATAGACCTACTACAGTCCAAGATCTAAAAGGATGAGATTAATAATCTCAAAAGTGAAGTTTCAAATCTTAAGGCTTCTAATATAGCCTTAGATAAGAGGGTTATTAAATTAAAAAATCCTCAGAATAATACCAATTTAGAATTTAGTACTGATATTACTGAATTAGGAATTGGTCCTAGTACTTCTTATACGGAGAAAAAAGATGATTTCTAGGAACTGTAAAATTGCCTGACATAATGAATTTTTACAGAAATTACAGTTCTTTACTACGCAAAATTTTTTAATAAAAGTAACTCTTTTAATTGATTATAATTTCAAAAAAGAGTTTGTTGCATTATTTGATAGTGCTGCTGATTTAAATTGTATAAAGGAAGGAATAATACCTTCTAGATATTTTCACAAAACTACTCATAGATTAAAAAATGCTAGTGGACAACATATGGGTATTATTTATAAATTACCCAAAGCATTTATCTGTAAAAATAACATTTGCATTCCTGAAAATTTTGTTTTAATAAAGGACATTCATCAAGATATAATATTAGGTGTACCATTTATTCATAAAATTATGCCTTTTACTAATTGGGATGCTAATAGCATTACAGGTAATTACAATGGAAAACCAATTACTTTTGAGTTTATAGCTCAACCAGTTCAAAGATTTTTGAATGAAATTATTTCAAATAATATTACTGCAAAAAATAAGCAAATTGATTTTCTTAAAAATAAAATTTGTAGCCTTACTATTGAGCAAGATCTGAAAGCTCCTAAATTAATAGAAAAAATTGATTCTATAAAAAATCAGTTTTCTTTACAAATATGTGGAGATCATCCAAATCAATTTTGGAATAGGAAAAGACATACAGTAAGTCTTCCTTATAAAGAAGGCTTTTTCAGAGGATAATATTCCTACTAAAGCTAGGTCATGCCAGATGAATTCCGAATATTTAGAATTATGTAAAAAGGAAATTGATTCTCTAATAGAGAAAGGTTTAATAAAACCTTCAAAGTCCAAATGGTATTGTAATGCTTTTTATGTTAATAAACATGCAAAACAGGAACGTGGTGTTCCCAGACTTGTTAATTATAAGCCCCTTAATAAGGCGCTAAAATGGATCTGATATCCTATTCCTAATAAAAAGGATTTACTAGATAGACTTCATGATGCGATTATATTCTCCAAATTTGATTTAAAATCAGGTTATTGGAAGATTCAGATATCTGAATCAGACAGGTATAAAACTGCTTTTAATGTTCCAATGGGACAATATGAGTGGAATGTTATGCCGTTTGGGTTGAAAAATGCCCCTTCTGAATTCCAGAAAATTATGGATGATATATTCATTTCTTATACTAATTTTATAATTGTCTATATAGATGATATTCTTGTGTTTTCAAAAAATATTGAAAGTCATTTTAGACATTTAGAAATATTTAGAAAAATCATCATACAAAATGGTTTAGTTATTTCTAGATAAAAAATGAATCTTTTTCAAACTAGTATCAGATTTTTAGGACATAATATTGAAAAGGGAAAAATTATTCCTATAAATAGAAGTATTGAATTTGCTTCTAAATTCCCTGATGTTATGACTGATAAAACCCAGTTACAAAGGTTCTTGGGTAGTCTTAATTATATTTCTCCTTTTATAAAGGATTTAGCTAAAGATACTGCCATTCTTTATGATAGACTTAAGAAGAATCCAAAACCTTGGACTGATAGTCATACAGAAGCTGTTAAGCTTATTAAGAAGAATGTTAATAACCTTCCATGTTTAACCCTTGCCAATCCAAACTGGGATAAAGTGGTTAAAACCGATGCTTCTGATATAGGATTTGGAGGAATTCTGAAACAGATATGTCCTACTAATAAACAGGAATATCTTGTACAATTTTATTCTGGGAAATGGAATAATTCTCAGAAAAACTATGCAACTGTAGCTAAAGAAATTCTAGCTATAGTCAAGTGTGTTTTAAAGTTTCAAACTGATCTTTATAATCAAAAGTTTTTAATAAAAATTGATTGTCATGCTGCCTGATTTATTTTCAATAAAGACTTTAAACATGATGTTTCTAAACAGATGTTTGCAAGATGGCAGGCTTTATTGGCTCCTTTTGATTTCGAAATTATATACAAAAAGGGTAGTGATAATAATCTCCCTGATTTTCTTACTAGAGAATATCTGAATTCATAATTCTTATGTTTCATTTTTCAGATGAGACCTCAATATACACCCCCTAGAGGTAGGGGAAGAGGCAGTGGAAGAGGCAGAGGTAATATCCTTGCCCAAATTGGCAACTAGAAACTGATATCTACTAATATTGCAGAAAGTTCAAGCTCAGGGATTAATATTGACTACTCCATGTACAAGGAGTTCATGGAATTTATAAAGGCCAAACAAAATTCGGGTAATAACCCACCTTCATATTCTACAGCCTTAATGGAAGAAGGTCATGAAGGAAACGAAGCTTATAGCCAGAATTCCAAAAAAGAATTAATAATTCTTTTGGAATATTCCGACCTCAAATGGAAAGATAATCCCTGGCAAATAATGTCTAGGTATCTTGACACGGCATCATATGCCACTACCACTTATAAATATAGAATGAATTATGAATTGATTCTTCAATCAACAGGAACAGCTGAATTTCAGCATTTTTTCCCATCTACAACCAAGAAAGTTTATAACTTTTCTAAAATAATATTCAAGCGAATAATTCCTGCTGATGAATGGGGAATTAGTAATTTGAAGGAAAAGGATTATATCCATCCTGATCAGAAAATTTCTGTCAAGTTTAATTATTGGGATTATATCCAAAGTTTTTATAACACTTTTTATTATGAAAATCCTAATAAGAAACATTCATGGTTTATAAAGATTTGTGCTAATATTTTTGAACAAAATCTACCAAATTGGTTTTGTGAATGGTGGACTGTATATGGACCATCAATAGACATTTTACCAGATAATTATAAGGCCTTATATACTCAGTGGGTTGAATTATCACCCAAGTTGGTAAGTTTACAGAAGGAAAATATATTCTTTGAAGGAATGGCTTCTATGTATTTCTTTATAGAATTCTCTATTCCATGGATTTTAAAATGGGATGTTGAAATCGGTTATACCGATAAAGGATTCCCTTGCCTTAATAGAACTTTTTATACAAAGTTATGGAGTAAAATGCTTTTAGTTAATAAAGAAACGGGACAACTTCATGGTCAAGAGACTTTGAACAATATTGACAGGGCTCTTAAGAATTATAGTGCTCAAAGAAACAGCAAAATAAATGTTGAAGAAGAAATCAGCCCTTTCACTCATATTAGCAGAAAGTTACAGATGAAAAAAGGGGCAGTATAAAAAGAACTCATAGCTTCTTATTTGGCAGAAGTTAGAAAGGATTTCGCAAAACATTTTGATATGGAAATGCCAGATGATATATCAATGGCATCCATAAGCAAAAATACTAATGAAGACCTTTGCTTGGACGATGAATCCCAAGAAGAAAATACTGAACAGGTTAATATTGAAGAATTAGAAGAATTTTTGAAGAAGATGAAAGAAAATGCGGAAGAATCTTCCTCGTCAAAAACCGACAAAGGCAAAGAAGTGGGAAGAAAATAATTGAAGGCCCCACTCAAACTTTTTTGGGGTAATAAGGACAACAGCTTTAATAAAGCAGATGGCCCTACTGGATGAAGATGTCGGCCAAAGAATCTACTTTTATAAAGTAGTTTGTCATTTTATATTTTTCTTTTTATCTTGTCGGCCAATAGTTGTAATTATTTTGTTGGCCATTTTACTATTTTCTTTTAGACTTTTGTTCAATCGATCCATTACATAAGGATCACTTAGGCTCCAGTTATAGGCAGGCTTTTTCTTTTAGAAGCTTTTGTTTCCGATAGCTCTCTCTCTCTTTCTCTCAGTTGTAAATCCTCTGTAGAATTAGTATATCAATAAAAGTTTGGTTACAACTTTGACGGTCTCATGTACTTTTAAATTTCTGATTTTAATTTAAATTTCTTGTTTGAAGATTTAGCCTAATGATAGGCTAAATATATGTGTTAAACTTAGAATTCTTGACCTATTCTTGAAGCATGCTTTAGTATTAATTTGATTACTGTTTCTGTTTCGATGTTGCTTAGGTTAAAAGTTTAAACCCAGGCAGTTCTAAGTTAGAAAGTAAGCTCTGGTTATGGCAACATAACCAGTAGCCTCCGCAGAACCCGTTTTTAAGCCGTTGATTGAGGCGTTGTTAAAGGGTTAGCAGGTGAGGTCGTGGTTTAGAGTTTACTGGCTGGCTTAGAATTTTGACAGGGTTTGTACTTTAGTAATCCTTCTCTGTAGCTACATCGAAGCGATCCTGTAGTCCCTTAATAATAATAATAATAATAATAATAATAATAATAATAATAATAATAATAATAATAATAATAATAGTAATAATAATAATAATAATAATAATAAGAATAATAATACTATGATAAATTGCCAAAACAAGAAATCATACTTCTTGTTGAAGATACTGACATTGATAGAAAGTCAGAACCATGGGAATTAATTCAGAGATATTTCTCTGAGAATTTATATTTTCCGGGCCAGTCATACAAGACCCGTACATATTACGAAAATTTATCAAAGAATACTGACAGTGTAGAGATAACTCACTTCAGAGATGCAGAAACGAGCAAGTTATAAACTTCTCAAAATTTATTATTAAAAGGATTATATCCGCAAATGAATGGGGTCTTTCTACTATGAGAGAAAGACAAGTTACTCTTGACAGTGGAGTAAAAGTGAATTGCACTTACTGGGATTATATCCAGACCTTCAGTTCTACTTTTTATTATAACAATGCTAAACATAAACACACTTGGTTTCTAAAAGTGTGTCAAAAGAATTTTTCCAAATCTATCCCTAATTGATTCTTAAACTGGTGGACTTATCATGGACCAACAGTTGCAATATTGCCTACCCAGCTCAAGCAGTTATATGACAAATGGGTAGAAGTATCTCCTTATCTGGATTCATTATACAAAAGAGATCATGTAAATTGGCCCGAAAGAATTGGGCAAATATATTTCTTCTTGGAATTCTCTATTCCCTGGATACATAAGTGGATCCTAGAGTTCAGGTATACAGACGAACATATACCGTGTATTTACAGAACTTATTACAATAATTTCTGGGAGAAGATGCTCAAAGAAAACCCAGAAACCAAGCAACTATGGGGACAAGAAACTATCGACAATATTGTCCAAAGCGTTAAAAAATATTCTTCTCAGCCAAAGACTGTGAAAATTGAAGACAGTCCTTTAAAGCATATCGTCAGGAAGATTATTTATCAACCTGGAGATAAAGATGCACCAATTGAAGCTTATTTACAAGAAGTTCGACAAAATATAATCGAACAGATATCACAAAAATCAGATGCGTCTATGAAAAGTAATACAAGTCAATCCTTATATGAAGATTCTCAACCAGATGAGGAAATTGATCCTGATAAAATGTTAGAAGAAGCTGAAAAATTAATTCAGCAAGAAAAAGAAGACCAAGCTGACGAAGATTTTGTCAGAAAGATGATAATAATACAAGGGAAAAATCCGACAAAATAAAGTTGGTAGGACCTATGAAAGAGATATGTACGTGGGACAACAGACAAGTAGGACCAGACCCAGTGGGGCCTCAACGGAGATAGCTGTCACTGTTCACAGATGTGTGAACAGTAGAAACGGTCACTATTCACTGATGCGTGAACAGTGAAATACTGTATAAATTTTTTTTTTATAAATAGAGGCTTAGCCTTTCTGTGTAAGGCAGAGAAGAAAAATTTTTCCTTCTTTAATTTTCTTTCTAAGTTCTGAATTCTCTCCACCTTCTTTTTAAAGTTTGTAATTAGTTGTACATTAATAACGAAGAAGAGCACATTAGTCCGATTTGGAATAAGTCTTGGCGTGTTCCAGGTACTTTTAATTTCTGTTTTATTTCCTTTATACTGTTCCGATGGCCGTGCTTATAGCCGGCTAGATATCTGTCTATGTTGAGTACTATATTGTTTAAATACTCATAAACACAAACTAGACTCTATTAAAATCAAGAGACTCTAAAAATGGTTAACTTATAGTCATGTAATCTTTAGCTTGGTTCTGAGATGGTGGTACAGTCATGCATAGATACTATAAATCTTGGACTTGCCTTAGTGGCTACAGTTGCCCGGTTGAAATGCCCGTTTCTGATTATTCTAATGGCTGTTGTAATTCCCGGGAGCCCCTAAAAAGGTATCCTGTACACATAGTGTCAAGATCCTGTAGTATTTATTGCATAGACAGGCCCCTTGCTCGGGTAAAAGAGTTTACCATACAGCTAATTATTTACATCATTATAAGGCTAAAAATTCATATCATAGAATCTCTTAATTTTGATTCTTGGTTGACGCCAATCGGTTTCAACTTGAGGATATTCTTTTGATTTGGGTCTATCGCCGTCGAGCGGACTACCGCTGGCACAGACAAGATTATTATTATTATTATTATAATTTTTTTTTGGATCTCTTAAATTTAAAACCTGCGAAGTCTGTCAATGTTGTGTCCGACAAATATGGTTTCTTGAAGTTGAGGGCAGAGTCAGTAAGACTGATTGCAACTCGCAAACTCTCTTTGCATGATGGTATTCACTTTTCGTCTTAGATGGTCTAAGATAGCAGCAGTAATCCTCTTTGAATCCACAACTCCATCTTTAACTTTTTCCTTGTCAACTTTGATGATGGGTAGGGTTGTCATGGGCGGGTCAGGCTACATTTGGGGGGGGGGGGGGGGGGGG
>MCJB01017963.1:101791-116460 GCA_002018475.1 Nicotiana obtusifolia | reverse complement strand
AAAATGAATTTCCATGCGGCAAAAGATCTGAGGTTCTTTGGTGATGGGGATTAGAGATTCCATAAAAATGAGTCATATTCTAAACAATCATGGTCTATAGAGGGATCATGTACAACTCTCAATCTTGGTTAAAATTAGAAATCTCTCAAGTTAACAACAACAGAGTTATGAGCTTGTTGAACTGTGTCATTTCAAAAAATGCCTCCATCTTTATATCTCTTAGCAGTTACTACTAGAAAAGTAAAATTAGAGAAACTGGGAGATGGTAGTTATAAGGGCACCAATTAGCATTTGCATATTCGCTTATGATATACTTAGCAGATGGATCAACGTCTGCGACTGCCTATCCGATTACCACATTCCCTTTATGTACTAGAGCTACTGAAGATGCACCTCTGTTGCCTGTATCTAAAGCCATTTCTAATGAAAGGATGATCCAACACCAAATAATGTTCTTTTGCATCAGCCCTCCGCACAATGAAGTTATCTTGGATAAATTTCTTTGTGGGATAAAGAAGCTGGAAAACCCCTTGAAAGGGCGTATATACAAGAGGAACAAATTAGGAACACTGAAATACTTGGAAAGGTATACGTACAGGAGGAACAACTTGTTAAGAACATTGATAGTAAGACGTGCCTTCGAGCTCTTCTCCCCTTCAGGTATTAGGTGATAGTTTGCTTACTCGAATAACACAGGAGTTTGGTTTGTTTAAGAAATTCCTACCTCTATTTATCAGGCCAAATGCGCCAGAACATAATGGTACCCAGCACTAGACAAGCAACTATAGTCACACCAAATGGTAGGATCTTGTGCAACTCACAGCAGGTGGTAGTGGTAATGGAAATAGAACTAGCAGAGCACTAAAGAATGTATTTCACATGCTAATAAGATTCACTGCAAGTAACTACAATAGATCTCCATTTTCCAATCAAATGGTAGGATCTTGTGCAACGCACAGCAGGTGGTGGTGGTAATAAAAATAGAACTAGCAGAGCACTAAAGAATGTATTTCACATGCTAATAAGATTCACTGCAAGTAACAACAATAGATCTCCATTTTCCAATCAAATGGTAGGACCTTGTGCAACGCACAGCAGGTGGTGGTGGTAATAAAAATAGAACTAGCAGAGCACTAAAGAATGTATTTCATATGCTAATAAGAGTCACTGCAAGTAACTACAATAGATCTCCATTTTCCAATCAACTATGGCTACCAGAACTGTAAATCTGGTTGTTACATGTACCAGATTAGACTATTTCAGCAAGTACAAGTATTAAATCTGAGAGAAAAGGAAAAACAACCAAACAATCACTAACAAACTACATTTGGTAACTCCGTATTCAGGTCAGAGTAGAATGTAGATACAAATCCCATCAAGAAAAAACTATGGAACAACTTCATCTATTCTTTTCCCCTTTTGGCCTATTTCTTCCTCCATTTAATTTTGAAAAAAAACCCGCAAAAGTTCAGTCTGCTCTGGGGCTGTTGCCACTTGCTGATGGCCTTTTCCCGGAGTACTTCTGTTGCAATAACAAAGAAAGTACATCAATATTTACCAAATGAGACTAGTAAAATCAGTTGTTGCCTGCATAAGCAGCTTGACACAACTTGAAAACACAAACTCATTAGCTGTTGATCTCACCTGCTTTCCAAGGTTGAACGGGATGTATTTGTATTTGATCATGTGCATAATTTGCCGCTTCATTGTAAGGACAAAAAGAACAATCCAATAGCAGAGCAATATAGGCCAGAACACGGGAACATCAAATAGAGAGAAGAATGTCATCATAAATGCAACACAGAAAGCCTTTGTTATGGCATACCTGAGACAAACAAAACCATCATAAACATGCAGTAACACCTAAAATGTTAGAGAAAGTAGCAAACTGCCTGAAACAGATGTACTGGAATCTTTATCGTGCTTTAATATGCTATGTAAAGGAAAAATGCAGACTGCAAATATGAGATCAATAAGTGGCAATAGCACCCAAAAGCAATATCGTGAAAGTTACAGCAGTGCCTTGAATCAGTCTCCATGACTATTTAAAGTCATTCCCACAAGAAAAAGAAAGATATTTGACTATCGAAAGAAATAGTAAAACCAAACTCCTCTATTTACCAAATTCACAACTCCGCAGCCCAGAAACTAAAAAGATGAAAAAATCAGTTTTTACATTAATGTGTAACACCAAAACATGTCATTCTCCTTCCTATGATTCTTTGGTTAATGGAAAACATAGCATACCATTGGATGGTGTAACTCCAGATTATGCAAAATTAATCAAAAGAGATGCATGCACACAAGTATATGAATGACTGATAGAATGCAAACAACCTAATGATTGATATTCTTCTCTTCTAAGGAGATGCACGCACGTGAATACATGAATGCTAAAACTATTTAGTCCAGAATGAAAATAAACTAATGATTGGTATTCTTTTCTTCCAAGAAGGGTTGACATTTTACTTTAGTTTCGTACCTAATTTTTCCTTCTTTCGTACACATGTAGTCTGTAACGGTAAGATACCGTCGCCAAGAAAAGGTTGATTTTCAAAAGGCAAAAACAGAAAATTACAGAGCATTTATGAAACTATTGTAGTGATCCCCCAACTTGCTCCTTCTAAGCAGGCATCTTCTAGAAGTAACCTTGCAGAAAGAAATTGAAGTAATTCCAAAAGATTACAACCCAGGACATGGGGGAAAAAGAAACCAATATTCTAAGGATATTGGAGGACCCAACATCCTCTAAAACAACCTGGATACTGCCCTCGGCTTCGTACTTGTTCATCTATTGATTACATAATTCCTAAAGATCCGTCAGCATAAAGGCTGTGCTTAAGCCATATTTACAATTCAAAAGCCAAACAGTAATCCTTGTTCTATCTTACAAGTAATCTATAATGTCAAGCAAAGGTCCTCTGCATCTTCTAAAAAGCTTTCTTTACACCAAAAATGAAACAAAAAAGCCCCCAATCTTTCTTCTTTTTGTCTTTCTTTGAGGAGTTAGCAAAGGTGCCCCTAATCTTACGCAACATATATCAAAGATCATACATTGAACAATATTGTCGCACATGTCAAGGAAGGAAAAAGGTGGACAATACTTCTATGTTGCTCTTCAGCTCATGAAGCAACACTTTTATGTGTCTCCTGATGCTGGTAAGGAAAAGGTGGGCAGTACTACTATGTTGCTTTCATGAGTTTATGAAGCAGCTCTTTTTCTGTATCTTGTAATACTACCACCCCATCCTTGGAGATATAAATAATATAGGAGTTGCCAATAAGGAGAAAGAAACTAGAATGACCAGAGCCACAAGGTACCCAAACGGTTAAATCTATGTCATGCAACTGAGACTCAAACACTGAAAAAGATGTTACTGCTCTCAAGACAACTGTTTAATGACAGGCATATCATCTTCCAAATTCTGAAAAGCATGTATGCTTCCTGTTTCTAACTTCTCAAATGTAAATAACACTCTCAAATTTTACCAAGGAACACCAACGTCAAACAACATATAGAGCAACCTAAAATAACTTTGAGCAGACATCAAAAAAGTACAGCAGATGATAAAGGTATCACCCTTTATAAAATATGGATGACAACCATTTCTTATCCCAATAGCAAAAAGTTCACAGCCCATATAGCAGGAAGAGAAAATCATAAGATATGACAACAATTTCTTATCCCAATAACAAAAAGTTCACAGCCCATATAGCATGAAGAGAAAACCATAAGATATGACAACCATTTCTAGCAGAAATTAGAAAGAAAAAAAAAAGAATCACAGCCATACAGCCAGAAATATTACCAGAACTTGAACTCTGGAAGACGACGTATGAAAGGCTTGAATTCGTCTGAACCTTTAGTTGGCAACAAAGGTCCATCTGATGGTTCCAGTTCAGGGTCAACAAGAGGCGATAGAAAACCAATCAGCAAATTGAGTATGTAGATGCCCAAACCGTAGGTGACAATGTAGAATCCTTGAAGATAATAAACCCGCAGGGCATAAACAAATGCTGAGACAAAGGTTCCAATCCACCTATAGGGAGCGTGAGGAACAGTTTTATCTAAATAGTACTGGAAAGTTTGTGAGAGTTCATGACTCCGTTGGTTAAATGCTGCAGCTGCCGAGGCACCATCACCTCCAACTCTCTCCATAAAAACTCAACTCTACAATCCTAAAAATGCCACATCACAATGGAATAAGATCCTTATTAAAAAATTAATGGAATAAAGATCATCAAGGGCAAAACGACATGCTAAAAACTGTTAGGTATACATTGCCAAGCACAGTGGGATCATCACCAAAGAAGCAAAAGAGTGAGAGAACTCAATTCTATTACCTTGAAGGTGAATAAGAACTTCACATTAGATCAATTTATAAGAAGTTATGACAAAGCTGATTGCCTATACCGCCCATTATAGCTGGCAATCATAACATAATGAAAGTTCCCACTTTCTTATTGCTATCAGGTTGCAACTCCCTCAATGTAGATTACTCCTCCCTTTGTTCCAATTTATGTGGCAACATTACTATTTGGGGAATCAAGAGGTCTTTGACCATGTTTTTCTTAAATATTTTGACTTATTATATGATGCAGTTGACATGGATAATTAACTATTTGAGCTCCAATCCTTGCCACATAAAGTGGAACAAAGGACATGTTGATCAATCACTCAACAAACTAGTCGGGTCAGCTATACGAATCCTCTTTTAACATTTCGCTCTATTCTACTTGAGCCCATTTCATTATGAGAGAGAAACCGAATGCCATAAATAAAAGCACCAAAGAGATTAGATCTGAAAATGGGCTAATTAGATATTAGAAACTCAATGTTCAAAATGAAGCAAAATATTTGCGGGTTTGATCCTTACCTTCGCCGAGGGGAAAGCAGAGAAGGACTCAACTATTTGAGGGTTTGGACGGGAGAAAATACGATCGTCGATGACTGATAGCGGCGAAGGATCTATTTTGCTCCGTATTGGTGATTGGATAGTATGCTACGACCCCTCTCTACCTCTGCTTCACAATATATCCGTCCATTCGTTCTCCCTCTCTTTCTTCTTTTTCTTTTTGGTTATCTGTTTTGTAAAGAATACTATTTTTTTGCTAATAGTCAGTCCTATGCTACATTTATTTAACCATTTGCTAAAAATATAATCCGTTCATTTGTCATATTTTCCTCCTTAGACCTTAGTTATATACTTGGTTAGGAAGTTAGAAAGATTTAATTAGTCTTAATATTATAAGTCGAACTTGTAATATTTTCACTCAACAATTTAGCCTACATAAGATGAATTCCCTTGTTGGTCTTGACTTCTAATGATGTCGGCCTTGATTCTTAACATTTAAAATCTAGTGTTGAACACAAGTCCCTTTGTTATTACTTATGAGGATATAATTTCTAGATACAAATAGAAAAATTAAACATAGA
This sequence comes from Nicotiana obtusifolia, assembly GCA_002018475.1. Taxonomy (NCBI): domain Eukaryota; kingdom Viridiplantae; phylum Streptophyta; class Magnoliopsida; order Solanales; family Solanaceae; genus Nicotiana; species Nicotiana obtusifolia. The sequence continues at coordinate 111,023 of MCJB01017963.1, read as the reverse complement.
GTGTCCTCCCTCCCACTCTTTCAATTCAAAAAGCATTTTTGAAAGTATTATTACATTGATTGTTCTTTTTTGATAATGGGCGTAAAATTAATATAAATATAGAGTCAGGAACCAAAGTAGTATAAAAGTTAACTCGCTGAACCAAACTAACGTTAAAAAAAGGAAGAACTATATTATCTACAGTGCATACATGCCATGCGCTATACCTTCCTAGTCAAACGTCTCAGGCTAACAAATGTATGGTCAAATTTGACAGGGTATAACGCATGGCAAGCTTGCGCTATAGGTAATCCACCACTCCTGCCAGTCTTATCTTTATCGATTCTCCTACAATTTCAATCATATTCGTGCAACTCCACATCTGCTTAAATCAGACTAGGTTACATGAAGAACTCACATTTCAGTATTGTGATACAAAGTCTTCCTTTATAATTCATCTTCATTCATAATTTTTTTGAATCTTCCAACTATGACGGAAGAGAGGGATTAGGTTGCGCTATATTGGTACGGTGAGATTGTGCTAGAGAATAACTCGGTACACTGTAGTTGTTCTCCTGTAACTAGTATTAAGTTGCCACTTTCGATAGAGTACCATACACTGGTCGCTGTTATGTAAGAGAATGGATGTTAATAGGCGTTCAGTAAGTCTTAACATAACTCGAAGATTTTCGTATTTAGTTACTCCATAAGGTGACGCTTTTTATGCCGAGTTTAATATTCGTGATAGTGAAACTTTGCAAGTTTTTTTTAAGGACTTCAGACAAATATAGTTTAATGACCCGACCGATCGTTTCGTGTATTGTAGTCTCGTTTCCCTATTTATCGCTTCTTCAATATTCATTTATGGTTATATGACTTGCCGAGGTGGTTGAATTGGTTTCGGAGAAGTTTTGGAGTGAATTGGGGCACTTGGTCCCAAGGTTGGAAGCTTAAACTGAAAGAGTTGATCGGAGTTTGACTTTTATATAGACGACTATATAATGGAGTTTTGATGGTTCCAATAACTTCATAAGGTGATTTTGACTTAGGCATATGTTCGAATATTAATTTGGAGGTCCGTAGGTTGGTTTGAGGCTTTTTGACAAAAGTTGGGAAGTTGAAGGTTCGGAAGGTTGAGAGGTTTGATCGAGAGTTGACTATATTGATACCAGGTTCGAATTTCGGTTCCGGGAGTTGGAATAGGTCCATTGTGTCATTTATGACTTGTGTGTAAAATTTGAGATCAATCGAAGTTGGTTTGATATGATTCGATATTAGTTTTAGAAGTTGAAAGTTCATTAAGCTTGACTCGATATGTGATTCATGGTTTTGATGTTGTATGATATGATTTGAGGTTTCGAGCGGGTCCGTATCGTGTTTTAAGACTTGTTGGTATGTTTGGATGGGGTCCCGGGGGCCTCAGGGGTGTTTCGGACGGTTGTCAGATCATTTTTGGACTTAGTGTGATTGCTGAAGATTTTGGCTTCTAGTGCTTTCGCACATGCGATGGGTATGCCCGTAGATGTGGCATCGCAGGTGCGGCGAGATGTGCGCAGATGCGAAGAGAAATGGAGGCTGGGAAGACCACAGATGCGGAGTGTGGTTGCGTAGGAGCGGGTGAGGGAGCGCAATAGTAGTCTCGCAGGTGCGGAACTCGGACAGCAAGTGCGCTAGGTTGGGAAGTTAATGAATTTTCGCACCTGTGATGATATTTCTGCAGGTGCGGTGTCACAGATGCGGCCGCTTGGACCGCAGAAGTGCAAATGATGGACATGATATTAAAATCTAAGGGTTTCATTGTTTTCTCATTTTTGGAATTGTGGAACTTGGACTTGGACAATTTTTGGAGTATTTCTCGTCCCAATTGAAGAGATAACTGATGTTTATTCGATTTTAGTATTAGATATTGATTATCCATTGATTTTTTACACGTAATTTATGTGCGTTTGAGGTGAAATTTGGGGGGTTTGGACTATGTTATTGGAGAGTGAAATTTGAGGATTTGAGGGTTGATTTGTGGTTAGAATTGGAAGGTATGGTTGGAATCGTAATAGAATGGGTGTCCGAAATTTATGAATTTTGTCAGGTTTCGAGGTGCGGGCCCAAGAGTTGACTTTTTGACTTGAGTTAAAGATCTTAACTTTATCTTTTGGAATCACTTTATATAACTTTTATTAATGGTATTGCGTTACTTTGACTAGATTTAGATTGTCTAGAGGCCGATACACGTGGGAAGGGCTTGTTAGCGGAGTGATTTGGCTTACTTGAGGTAAGTATCTTATCTAAACTTGGTTGGGGCACTAGTTGTGTGAATTATTTGTGATAGCTATGTGCTATGAGTGGCGCATATGTGTGGGGTTGAGCCCATATGCGTGCACCGAAGTACTATTTACATGCTCGAGGTAGTGCTTAGGTTATGCCATGCCTTGAATTAAATTGCTAAGCTTCATGCTGAGATGTTTCTCCTATTTGTACCCCTCTGTGAGCTATTTGTACCACGTTTGAGATTCCATTGAGGTTATTCTTCCGATTGAAACTCATAAACTGGTATTTCATGAAGAAATTACCTATTCTAGCAGTGATAACACAAATTGCATATGCCTACACTATAACATGTTACTTATACCAGTCTAGGAATGTGAAACTTGATAATCATTGATCATGTACATGTATTCTTGTATATTTACTTTTTGTGTTTTATGCTCTGGATTGGCCGTCTGTGATCACATCGGACGGATTGTGATTATTGACACGTGAGTTGTCTGTGCGTTGATATTATTGGCACGTGAATTGTCCGTGCATCACGTGAGTTGTCCGTGCAGATCCAGATATTAATATTATTAGCATGTGAGTTGTCCGTGCCACACGTGAGTGTCCGTGCAGTGTGTGGATATGGATCCATTCTCCTAGGGTCACCTTCTCATGTTTCTCTCTTGATGGTGTGCACGCGAATATTGAGGAAAACTAATCAGTTGTTCGATATGGATATGAAAAGGTTGAGGAAAGTCTGGTCAATGTTTTGTTTGATTTGCATTTCATCTTCACTTGTAATTTTCATGGTTAATTACCTGATTTACTTGCATATCATCTTTATGTGCTGCATCATTACTGGACAGAGAACTTGAGTAATTGCGCGCACACACACACACATAGAGGTTTCCGTCTGTGCTTTATGACTGGATTACATTATTGTTTTGAACTTGTTAAATTGATGAAACTGTACAGCTTATAGTCAGTATCATTTATAACTCTTGCTTCTTTTACCTCGCCGATGTTAGTTACGATACTTATTGAGTACATTGGGTAGGTTGTAGTTATGCTACACTCTACACTTAATTGTGCAGATCAGGTGTTGGTACTAGTTATTAGTAGCAGTATTGCTTATTGAGCTGAGTATCGAGAGATGAGATAGAGCTGCTTTTTTTACTCGCAATCTTGGCTTGTCTTTTTTTACTTTTTTATGTATTGTTGTTTTTTGTTTAGACAATATTGTTATATAATTTTCAGACTTATATTCTGTTGTAGAGTTCATGATTTCGTATTTACCAGTTTCTGGGAGATTTATCTTGTATTAGCAGTATTTTGTTACATTGAGATTCAGACTTATGCTATTCCTATATATTTCTGTTATTTTGGTTCTTTATTGTTATGTTCGGCTTGCTTAGTAAGTGTGTTAGGCGCCATCACGACGGGTTGGGATTTTGGATCATGATAAGTTAGTATCAGAGCCCTAGGTTCATAGGTATTACGAGTCATGAGCAAGTTTAGTAGACTTGCGAATCAGTACGAAGACGTCTGTACTTATCTTCCAGAGACTACCAAACTGTAGAAAACTTCACTTTCTCATATGCGAGTGGAGGTGTAACCACAATACCATAACTCTACACAAAACGGTCCTGCCGCCTCACCCCAATGTATGCGGGTGGAGGTGTAACCACAATACTACAACTCTACACAAAGCGGCCCTGCCGCCTCACCCCAATGTATGCGGGTGGAGGTGTAACCACAACTTGGATTCTAAAAATGATAACAGTTTGTACAAAATATTTCCTTTCAAATCAATCCCTTTGGCACCTTTGGCCGTAACAAAAATATGAGTTCATAAGATTTCATTATATAAGAAAAAAGTGTTTGATCATATTGATTTCGTACAATGTTTTCCTTCCAAAAGGGTATAACATAATTAGGTCACAATAGAAACGTCTAACACACTTGCTAGGCAAGCCAAGTATAACAATAGCGGAACAAGATAACAAAATTACGAAAATAGAACAAGTCTAAAGCCAAATATCATAAATAAAATGCGTCAAAACATAAAATCCGGAACATGTAATACAGAGTCATGAGATTTACAATAGAGATACAAGTCCGAAAACACGAAATAGAAATACTGTCAAAAAAATGACAATAATAACTGAAATGGAAAGAGACGCCAAGGACTATGGTCGAAATGCAGCTCTACCTCGTCTCACAACAGCTTAACAACAATCACAACAACTCTCAGCTGGGTCCAATACCTGGATCTGCACAACTAAGTATGGAATATAGTGTGAGTACAACTAACCCCATGTACTCAGCAATTATCATAACTAACCTCAGATAGTGGCAAGAATTTACCAATGATACTCACTAACAACCTACTCAGTTCATAAATTGTACAAGTACACAACAATGGTACCATACTAAGTGTAAAACTCAGATATAACCAATCAATGCATATAGAGAAGATGTGCCAGGTTATATAACTAGTAACAACTCAACATATAGAGAAGATATGCATTAAGAATTACCTATGATACTCACTAACAACCTGTTTAGTTCATAAATTGTACAAGTACACAACAATGGTACCATACTAAGCGTAAAACTAGATATAACCAATCAATGCATATAGAGAAGATGTGCCAGGGTCAATAACTAGTAACAACTCAACATATAGAGAAGATATGCATAATGGGGCATGTATACATTCCAAATAGATGGTATAGAGAAAATATGTGATAAAACATATATACACCCAAAGTAATTTCAAAAAGAGAAAAAGATGCATAAACCTAAACACTGATCAGTTTTCCTCATATTGCGTGTATGTCATCAAGATAGAAACATGAGAGGACGACCCTAGGGGAATGGATCCTTATCCACACATTGCATGGACAACTGACGTGCCATAACATATCAACTGCACGGACTACTCGCGTGCATATCATAGCTCAAACCCGCATGAACCACTCACGTGCTACCAACTAATCCATATTTCACAAAAAGCATATACAAGAATCATGCTAAGGAGTAGGCATGTGCGAGGTACCATAGCTTAGATTATGCGAATACGCCACAAAAATAGCAATTTTCATGTTTGAACAGAAGATGAGCCTACATATAATCTCTAACATGATTCATGTAGCTCACAAATGGGTACAAACATAAGAAGCATGATAGCAAGAGCTTAGCATTCAATTCATGGAATAAATTAGCCTAAGCGCTACCTGGAACATGAATAAAATCCCGGCGTGCACACACACGCTCATCCCCCGTATGTGCATCACCCTTGACAGGTGTCCATCATCAACATTTGAAGCAACTAATGCTTCAAATCAAGGCTAGGCAAGATACTTACCTCTAACAAGCCAAATCAATACTCTAAAAATGCCTTCCCGCACGAATCGACCTCTGAAAGACTCAAATCTAACAAAAAACAACTCAATAACATCAAATAATGCCATAGGAAACAACCCAAACAATAAAGGTGATCTTTATACAAATACATAAAGTCAACCCAAAAGTCAACCCGGGCCAGCATCCCAGAATCCGACAATATTTAGAAATCCCGATTCCCATTCCAACATGAGCCCAAATATACAAGTTTCATCCAAATCTAACCTCAAATCGACTTCCTATTCCCCAATTCTCAAAAATTTCCCCTCTCTAAGTCTGGGGCTCAAAATATGAAATAATGGGTCAATGTCCCGAAATTACATCATTTATACTTATGTCTAGTGGTACCCTTTGCGAATGCAGCCACTGCCTCGCGTTCACGAAGCACAAATCTTTGCATTTGCGGAACACATGTTGCAAACACGAAGGTCTCCTGCTAACTCAGCTTCCTTCTTCGAGAACGCGGCTGCCCCTGCGCAAACGCTAAGAGAAAGAACTCCCAGCTCCACTTCCTTCATGGCGAATGTGTTGCACCCCTACGAATGCGAAAAACACTAGACACCAACGAAAATCTGATGTCCAAAACTCTCTGAAAAGATCCGAAACCACTCGGAAACACAATCGAGCCCACCGGGACCCCGTTCAATCAAACTAAAAAGTCCTAATACCTTTCCCAAACCTATCCAAAGGCTGAAAACACTAAATTTAACATCAAAACCATGAACCGTCGATCAAGATCACTCTTTTAGGTTAATGACCTTCCAACTTCAAATCAAATGTCCGATCCAATCTTAACCAATCCAGAACGAATCCAAACTTTGCACACATGTTCCAAAGGAAACAAAGAACCTATTACAACTCCTGGAAAAGCAATCCATACCTGAAAATATCAAAGTGAACCCCGGGTCAAACTTATGAACTTTCAAAACCTTCAAATTGCCAACTTTCAACATTTAGAGCCAAATCAACTTAGGAACCTCCAATCCAAATACGGACATATTTCTAAGTTGAAAATCACCATACGAACCTATTGGAACCATCAAAATACTAATCCAAGGTTGTTTACACAAAACTCAAACCATGATCAACTCTTACAACTTAAGCTTCCAAAATGAGTCTAAGTGTCTCAATTCATTCAAAAACCTTCCCGAAACCAATCCCAACTATCCCTACAAGTCAGCAAACATTAAATACACATACGGGGAACATCAAATAGGGAAAACATTGCTAAAATACACAAAATGACTGGACGGGTTGTTATAATTAGTCAAACTAAATGACATCACCAGGAACTCATAATGATCATAATGAGTCCTAAAATCCATCTTAGAGATATCCAAAGCCTTAATCTTCACCTGATGATAACTTGATATCAAGTTAATCTTAGAAAACACCTTATCACCTTGAAGCTGATTAGACAAATCATCAGTACGAGGTAATGGATACTTCTTCATAATCGTGACCTTATTTAATTACCTATAATCTATGCGCATCCTCATAGTACCATCATTCTTCTTCACAAACAACACCTGTGCATCCCAAGGATTTTCCAAGAAAATCTTGCAACTACTCATTCAATTCTTTCAATTCAGCTAGAGCCATGTGGTATGATAGAGTAGATATGGGCTGGGTACAGGAAACCAAGTCAATACCAAAATCAATATCCCTATCCAGTGGCATACTTGACAAATCCGTAGGGAATTCCTCCGGGAACTCCCTCACAATTGGTACTAAATCCATCCGAGGAACCTCCGCACTAGAATACTAAATAAAAGTGAAATATGCTAGACATCACTTCTCAACCATACCTGATCCTTAAAGAATGAAGTTAGTCTACCTATAGAATGACTAATTAACCCTCCCCACTCTAATCTAAGATACCTTTGAATAGCTAAAGTTACAATCTTAGCGTGACAATCCAAGATAACATGATACAGAGATCATCAATCCATGCTAAGAATTACCTCAAAATCCACCATGTTCAATAATAATAGATCCACCGTCGCATCATATTCATTAATTGTAACCATACAAGACCGTTAAACTCGATCCAATATAATAGAATCCCCAAAAGGCAGACATATAAACAGGAATATCTAAGTAATCATGAGACATACCTAAATATGATGCAACGTAAGATGACACATACGAATAAGTAGAACCTGAATCAAATAATATCGAAGCATCTTTATGATAGACTGATACAATACCTGTAATAACTGCATTAGATGCCTCTGCCTAAAGTATACCAGGGAAAGTATAATAATGAGCCTGTCCTCCACCGGCCTGTCCTTCTCCTTGAGGACAACCTCTAGCTAGCTGACCTCCACCTCTAGTTGGCTGGCCTCCACCGCAGCTGGCTGGGCAGGCAGTGTGGCAATTAGGGTTGGAACCATAATATGAGTAGCCTGAAACATACTACCTTGTAGCCTAGGGCTATCCGTCATAAGATTCCTCAAATCTCCACTCTCAAAGAAACCTCTTTAATAACGTGCCTGGTGAGACTGAGTCAGACCTTGATGACTAGAATAACCACTATACAAACCATAAGCCGGAGACATACTGTAGGATGCTTGCCTTGAATGGGTAACTGAAGTATCATGAGAAGTTTGAAGTGTTGAGTGCACTGGCCTGCCATAATAGCGTCTACCAAAATGATTCCTGCCTCCAAACGAGGCACCACTGAATCCTCCTAAATGACGAGGCATGTTATCCTTCGCTGCCTCTCTCCCCTAACCACGGATGTGCTCAATCCTTCGTGTTATCTCCATTGCCTGTTGAAAAGTACTCCTGGTCTCTTTTTCCTAGACATACTAACCTTAATTCAAAAATTAAGCTCTTCAATGAACCTTCTCACCTTTTCAGTCTCGGTGGGGATTAAGAAAGCTGCATAACTATATAACTCAGTAAACCTCATCTCATACTTAGAACTGACATGCCCTCTTGATGCAGATGCTCAAACTGGCTACGTAACTCGTCTCTCCTTGTTAGTGGAATGAACTTCTCCGAGAATGGTGTATAAAATTGAGTTCAATTGAGAGGGAATGACCCTGATGGTTTATTCCGCTCGTAAGTCTGCCACTACCTCTTGGCTGGCCCTCTCAACTAGAAAGTAGTAAAATCAACTCCATTATACTCTAGAAGACCGAGATTATGCAAAATCTTATGACACATATCTAAGAAGTCTTGAGAATCAGCTATTGGGTCACCGTCAAAACATTTAGGATCTAACTTCTGAAGCTAATCCATCCTCTTCTGCTTATCAACAAACATAACAGGCCTAACCTCCAGCCTAGCTGCAACAATAGGTTGAATTACACTTAATGACCCAAATCTAACAAAAAAATACTTAACGGGGTCAAATAAAGTCATAGAATCCAATTCCAAACGATAAAGCTTCAATCATTAATCAAGTCTCAAAAGTCAACAAAAGGTTAACCTGAGCCCATATGATCAACACCTGAGTCCAAGGTCAAATCCCGATTAACTCATAACCTCACGAGTCCAAATATGTGATTAGTTTTCAAATTTGAGTCCAAAGTGGTCCTCAAAATGTACTCTTTAAGTTATAAACCCCCCAATTCTCCCCCCCCCC